>JASDQU010242823.1:0-17439 GCA_032191745.1 Picea mariana
AGACATGAATTTATACATCTAATTTTTCTTTGATTTTTGTTTTTTTACATTCATAAAACTGACAATTGGGACATCATAATCATCCAAGGACATTGCATTTTGTGTGCCTTGTCCTTCTATTGTTTGTGTGTGCTCATGTACCATACTTATGGTATGTCATTGAGAAGGGTTAGCTACCATATGTTCAGGGTTGTGAACTAGAACAACGAAAATGATCATATCGATATGTTGAAATATAATTGAAATAAATAATTCATTATTTTGATTAACATTACACTATTGTTCTTTACCTATCTCTGCAACTGTGACAATTGTTGCGTTAATTTTCTGTCCACTTGGTTGTTGTCGCATTTCACCCTCCTAAGCTACATGCTCTTCAATTTTGAGATGATAATATATAAGTATAAGTGAGGAAATAAATATCTACAATCACAGTAAATATGTAAGGTAGCTAGAGAGGTAGTTGGGAGGGGGGGCAGAGGGCCCATAGTGATAATAGTGGAGGTCATTCAATGAAAGGTGGACTAGGTCCACTATATTATTAAATAAGGCTCACTATGGTAGTTAGATATAATAAATGGGTAGTTAGATATAATAAATATAAGAGGACTTCTTAGAAGGTTCTACTTCTAGAAGATTCCTCCTCTAGAATGTTCTTAAGTGATGGTAGCATTATATAAAGGGGTTCAAGAAATGTAATGAGACATGAAGAGAATTATTGTATTTGGAGATGAATCTCATTAGGATTTTTCCCCCTCGAAGAGGCAAGTGAACAGGAGATGATCCCTTCCATAATAGGATCCATTGTATGGTGTTTCCCTACCTCAAGGGTTTGGTAATAATAAAGTGTGGTTTCTTCTATCTTGCTTTGTGGATCTATTGTGTATTCAGTATTTGTGGTGATTATATTGGTATATATATTTATGTTCTTAACAAGTGGTATTAGAGCACTTTCCTTGGGTAGACATTGTGGCCAAATATTTTTATTTTTGCAGATTTTTTTTTTTGGAGAAGAAAAAAAGAGGGCCACGAAATTCTCGAAGTTTATGATATATTTTTGTCAAAACTTTTCATAAAATGGATTTATATATGATTTTATTTCATAAAAACACCCAATTTAAAAAAAAAAATCGTCAGAAACGGAGTCCGGGAAGTCAAGATATTGAAGTTTTAAAATCTGCAAATTTTCAGGATTTTTTCCACGGATGGCGGCAAGAATTTTTTTATTTCTGTAGCATATGGAGGCCAAATTTGCCCAAATAAATTACATATCTGATTTCCTCTCACAATTTCACCCAATTAAAAAAAATAAATCAGCCAAAATGGAGTCTGGGAAGTGAAGTTATGAGCAATTTAACTTCAGCAGTTTTTTAGGGTTTTTCCAAAAAAAATCGCGATTTTCTGTTGAAACTTATTGGGTCTATTTTTGGGGTTTTTTCATGATGGATGCATGACCGAAGAGTTCATAGGGTGATCATATGGCTATTTCCTCTCAAACCCTGAAAGAAATTCCTGAATCATTCAAAGCCCAATTGTTTCACATATTGGATGATAGATCGGATGCATTTGTACATGGCCTCACAGACGACCTCACAGACAGACTCAATGATAGTTTTCATAGTATTCAATATTCATTGAATAAAATGCAGGAGAGATTTATTATGCAGGGCCTTAGGAATGAATATAATCAAGAAATATATACTTGGTATGATTTTGAGGCCAATTGTGATGACTGGTATATGGATAGTTGTCATTTCTGGGATGACAACCACTTTCATATTTTATTTGATGACTCTAATCCACCTTCTGTAGAGAGCATAAATGTGACAAATCGAGAGACAAAGATTATTACCAGTGTCCATCCTGCATATTCTACAGTGGTATTATTCCTTTCAGATTTTGCTAGAACCCTTTTTTCCACTATGTGGATGGATCTTCTTATTTGTATCCACATGACAGGTGTCAGTATTTGGAGCATCATTTTGAGTTGGTTATTGGGTTCCAAAATATTCCACGGGGAGTTCACATGAGCACTTGGACATGGGACTCTGGCTTACAATGGTGGTCAAATTACATTAGCATGGTGGATTTCCTTTCTACATGGCACCTTGGTTCTCCAGTCTTCTTCAGCATTATGGTCCACAATTATCCATGGGATCCTGGTATATGGTTATACATCAAGTGTTGAGGACAATGCTTTCATAAGAGGGATGGAATGTATGGTAGCTAGAGAGGTAGTGGAGGTGGCCCAAAGGGCCCATAGAGATAATAGTGGAGGTCATTCAATATAAGGTGGACTAGGTCCACTATATGATTAAATAAGGCCCATTATGGTAGTTAGATATAATAAATGCAAGAGGACTTCTTAAAATGTTCTACTTCTAGAAGATTCCTCCTCTAGAATATTCTTAGGTGATGGTAGCACTATATTAAGGGGTTCAAGCAATGTAATGAGACATGAAGAGAATTATTGTATTTGGAGCTGAAGCTCATTAGGAGGTTGCCCCCTCGAAGAAGCAAGTGAACAGGAGAGGATCCCTTCCCTCAAGGGTTTGGTAATAATAAAGTGTGGTTTCTTCTATCTTGCTTTGTGGATCTATTGTGTATTCAGTATTTGTGGTGATTATATTGGTAGATCTATTTTGGTTCTTAACAAAATATTTCTAATCCTAAAGCATACATACCATAATGGGTACTCTTCTCTACACTATCACTAGACATGTGCACCCTTGTATGACACGGTGTTTGCTGAATATCGCTGCATTCACTACTATGATAGCATTGTTGCTTGAAAACAAACATAAATACTTAGTTAAGGGTGATATAATAAAATATGAATAGAGTTTACAAGCATGCTAATGTGGTTTCATTATTCATTTGATTTACCTGCATTGTTGGGGAGATAGGAGTCTGGCCCAAGCTTTTTCTATATTCAATCACACTTTTAAAACCATGCTTGTAAACAATATTTAGCTCCTCCTCGGTGGCAGCAGTGTTGAACAAATTTAACTACAATGCATAACACCATTAAAAATACCAATAACAAAAACATATATTTGTTCACTACTGTTAAATAAATATTAACCATAGTTAATCATTTAAATCTTACTATTCAGGATTTTAGTTTTCCGTAGCCACCCTGGCCTAGTTTATGCTGGCCATATTTTTCAACTCTGGCCTTTGTTTCTTTAGAAGTGTATGGTAGCCTACATATGGAATTCTTGAAAAAAATTAGATATCGAAATTGTTACTTAAAACAGGAAAGAAAAACATAAATGCTCATATTTCACTAATAATATGACATGTGTTGTACCTTGCTTCACCAGATCATGGTTGTCGTCCATTTTTTTTAAACAATTTCTCCTTTGCATCCTCTATTAGTGCCTTCCACTCTTTCTCAGGAACCATGGGAGGGCACTTGTGCTTGAGGTCTATTTGCAATTTATCCCTATACTAGGCCCTGGTGTATTTTAAAATCTCGTCGGCTAACTTTGTAACCCCTTTCTTGTTGAAAGTGTTGTCGGACAAGTTTACCATGTGATCTATTAAATCATCTTTATTTTTTCTATCTTGGCGATTCCACCATGTGTGAATGGTGGGGCCAAATAGCTCCAATGATTTTTCATGTAAGTTTCTATAGAAAACATTGTTTCCTATAGAAACGTGTTATCCATTAATTTATAATAATCTCAACAAATGTCCATTTCATTTTCATGAAAAAAGGGAATCAATTAATGGGACAATTACCTGCAATCTTCTGAATCTTGATCGGAACACATGCGTCATCCACCAGAAAGGTGATATCTAGTGATCTGGTGCTTTTAATTCATTCTTCTCCATGCAGAATAGTATCATGTCCATCTACACTATGTTCCTCTCTGGAGTCATCATGTGGAGTCCTAGGCTCCGGCTCATCATGCTCCGGCATGTCATGCTAGTCAAAATAATTTCTCTCATCAATGGATTCGAGGGGAACCTCAGGAGGCTCAAAAATCCTCACTTGCACTTTGCTATGTCGACCTTTTTTTTTCATTGGACCATCACTACTACCTATAGTAGTCGCAGGATCGACAAGTTCCCCACGCACGAGGTTTAAAAACTCCTACAAATGGAAAAATTTTCTTTATCATATCATATACAAAATATAAAATTAAAAAATGGATATGAAATTGTCATAGCTAATAAAAATATGTGAAGATTCCACTTACCCCAAATTAGTCATTGTATTTTTTAGCTCTACAATTCTTTACATGTCGTCCTGTGTCAGGGGTATTTTGCTAATCAAACCTAGATATTCTATGTTATCCTTCTTCAAGGCCTTCGTTATAGTTGTCATTGGGTCAGTCGAATAAAATATTTCATCCTCATCAATATCCTCTATGGGAGGCTTCCCACATTGACCATGCCACAATACATTGATGAATACAACTAATGAGATGAACTTTAACAATTGAGAAATTTAGTTGTTGTAGTCATAGGTTGTTACCACATTTAACATTTACCCGGTGAGGCATTACGGGTGCCTTTCCACAATCACCCTGGACAGATGTAAAGGTTGATTTTCAAACACGGTCACCCTGGAAAAATGTTGACACAATAAATCAATCAACAAAAGTTATGAAATTCACATGTAACATTAAAAAAAGGAAATACTGCAGTAATATCAGAAAAACAATAAAAAAAATTCAGAAATTTAGTTGTTGTAGTCATAAGTTGTTACTGTATTTAACATTTACCTGGTGAGGCACTGTGGGTGCCTTTCCACGGTCACCCTGGACAAATGTAGTGGGTGAAACTCGGACACGGTCACCCTAGACAGAAGTTGACACAATAAATCAATCAACAAAAGTTATGAAATCCACCTGTAACATTTAAAAAATTAAATATTGGAGTAATATCAAAAAAGAAAATAATGAAATTTCAGAAATTTAGTTGTTGTAGTCATAAGTTGTTACTGTATTTAGAATTTACCTACTGAGGCACAGTGGGTGCCTTTCCACGGTCACCCTGGAGAGATGTAGCAGGTGATTTTCTACCACGGTCACCCTGGATAGATGTTGACAGAATAAATCAATCAATAAAATTTACAAAATTCACCTGTAACATTAAGAAAATGAAATATTGCAGTAATAACAAAAAAAAAATAATGAAATTTCTGAAATTTAGTCGTTGTAGTCATAATATTTTACTGTATTTAACATTTACCTGCTGAGGCGAAGTGGGTGCCTATCCACGGTCACTCTGGATAAATGTTGAGACAATCAATTAATCAACAAGAGTTATGAAAGTAATTGTAAAAACTTTATGCAGTAAAAATTTGAAATACTGCAACGATAAATTGTAACAATGATTGATCAAAGGTTGAGTTGAATGGTATGTAAGATATTTACCCCCATAGTCACACCCCCTCCATCTATTCTCTTTAAGTTGTAATCGATCAACAACTCTTCACCTGGAACTATTGTTTTTGTTGCACATACAAATATACGATTTCCTTCGCGTGCCTCAAATATGCAATTCGATTTCTTAGTTGTTGCCACTGGTCATGTACTATTTATAAATCCCGCAATGTTTCCAGTAGCTTTTGGCCTTCCATCAATATACATTGTTGCCCATTTATTTTGATTGTTAACTAGTAGTTGTATATAATTTGCGGCAACTCCGTATCTCCGCATATTTTGTGTCTATCAGACCAACATCAACCAATGATTGTATTTGTATAATGGTCCAACATACTCCATCAATTCAGTTACAGTGCCATAGCCGAGCTTTATGCCATCCATGGAAAATAACCCCAATCCATGTAAGGACGAAGGAGTAATGTGATACATCCTCCCACCGATGAAGAAATATGTGTCCACTTTAGGTAGCTCCTTAGGTGCCCATCATTGCACTACACTAGATGTTTATACCTCAAGGGAAACTTAATGTCACCTATGCTCTCAACATCATAATTACATGA
This sequence comes from Picea mariana, assembly GCA_032191745.1. Lineage (NCBI taxonomy): Eukaryota > Viridiplantae > Streptophyta > Pinopsida > Pinales > Pinaceae > Picea > Picea mariana. The sequence continues at coordinate 5,963 of JASDQU010242823.1, forward strand.
CCCTCTGTTGGCAATAAAAAATTGCATGCGGGTACGAAATCTTTTCCTTACCTTTTCCAACCTAGTTGATCTAGAACTGGTAGATATAGTACAACATGTCTCACTTTCAACCTCTCTTACTATATCTTGATCATCACTCGAGGAATATAGATCCAACATATGCCTATTTGGTGGTACCTACACTCATTAAAACAAGAAGATAAGTTATTGTGCCAATATACGTTTTTGGTACCAACACAGTTTCATATAGTTGCATTTAGTTGCATATAGTTGCATATAGTTGCATAGTTTCATAAGTTGCATTGTTGCATAAAGTTGCATAAAGTTGTATAAAGTTGCATAAGTTCCATAAAGTTGCTTAAGTTGCATAAGTTGCATGTTGCATAGTTTCATATAGTTTCATAGTTGCATATATATGGATATGTACATATAGTTGCATACGAAATTGTTGCAATATAGTTGCATATAGTTGCAATATAGTTGCATATAGTTGCATAAGTTGCAATATAGTTACATATAGTTTCATAAGTTGCAATATAGTTTCATAAGATGAAATATAGTTGCATTTGACCAGTCACCAATATTTGAGAATATAGTTGCAATATAGTTGCAATATAGTTGCAATTGGAACCATTGGTACGTTTTCATAATAAGAATAGGTATCAAGGTGTGTACCATGAATAGAGAGGAAACAAAGGGCCTTAGGTCCTAAACATACTTTTTTTGGCTCATTGGCCATTAACAAGATCTCAAACCACCACATCTATCCTATTTAATAGACTATGGGGCTTGGGTGCGATATGGGAGTCATTCAAAAAAATTTCACACCATGTATGGAACTTAGGTCTTGTCCATGGTCAAGGAAAGAAAATAAGTATTTTAGGTCCTATTTAAATCTTCTTAGGATTAAGCTTCATGATGAAGTTGTCAAGAAATAACACAAGACATATGTAAAAATATTTAGCCTCTGTGTGGGATCTTTGGTGCAATTAATAGTTTTTTCATAATAAGAACGGTTCTCAAGGCTTGTACCATGTATAGGGGAAGAAAACAAGAAAATTTATGGTGCAGACCCCCTGCCCTAGGGCCGAGATCCACTCAGGATCTTTTCCAAAACCACACCAAGATTTAATTAAACCCTTTGTTTAAGCTCGCAAAGGATTTCGGGTTTCGCGAGTTGGGGTTTCTCGATGCAATGCCACATCTCTTGCAATAGCCGAAACATGAAATGTCAATGAAGGTTGACTCCTCCAAAGCGACAAGCACATGCCACTTTTCATGCTCTAGCTTCCAGCTTTCGGGACTCGAGCGAACAATTGACAATCGTTCCTCTTCCTCTATGATTCCCCAACTCCAAAATTTCACCTTGGGCGAGATCGATGGCTATGAGCCTCCCTCGATCCAATGGCTCACGTTGTATCAGGATTTTGCCAACTGGTAATCCACAATGCTTGACCCAAACCACTGGTCACTCCACTCCCCGAACTCCGATATGTGAATTCACATGTGAGATCAACGACTCTCATTGATCCAGATCTAAAAGTCACTACTCCTCCTGAGCTTATGGGTGTTGAAAAGGCACTCCATCCTAATCTCTTCACTGTTCCATGAGATCCAATAGCTCTCGAGACTTCGACACTTCCTCTTGAAATAATTCCACAGTCTGATTCACTTCTCAAGGCTTCTATCCAAATGACTTGGCGTCCTCCCTCTTGAACTTGACTCCTATGAACCGCTTGCTCTCATGACTCCTTTTGGAATAATTGAGAGGTCCTAAACTATATGATCTTCCACTTGCAAAATCAAGGCCTCCAACAGGGTCCCTACTTGCACTCCTTGTGGCAACTTTCAAATAATCTCTGGTTATTTAGGGTCCTTGACTCTGTGCACTTCTTGCAACAGTAGTCTCTCAATCTTCCTCCTAGACTTGTTAAATCCAAGACTTCGCTCGGACTCCGCACACCTTGCACGGCTCTGGTGTCTGTAAAAATGTAATCTGAATATCCTCTGAGAGTTCTGAGATGAAACTCAGTGTCTGGTCGACGCACTCCTTGCGGACCCTCCACTGCACTCTTTGGAAGAGTTCTCAGGAAGAGAAACAATTGAAACTCATTCTCCTCTTTCCCAGAATTCAAACATTCAACATAGAATTCTAGATCATATGCACACACAATGGCATTGAATTAGGATGAACACAGAGAATGCAAACAAGCCTGCAACATACCATTTAACAGTTGGTTCCAACAACCATAACAAACACATAGATTGGAATCAAAGGTTTCTTCTATTAATTCCAGTGCTCCTATACATGGAAAATATCAATAGCTAAAATGCATGAGATTCTCTTTTCTCCTCTATTATCTTCTACAGCTCTACAACTTATGAATTCTGAATTATGTTACAATGATACAAGGGTGAGGGTGTCTATCATCCATTTTCCCTCCTACACTTCTAAACTGTCTAATCTAACATTCATATCTACCTACTTGCATTAAACAATCATAAATGTCTATTCCTTCTGGCAAATAGGAATACGCTCCAAATCAGTTTAGATCTGAAGTTATAAATGCAACTGCACTTTCTTCCTACCTATTACATTAATGCTTCAGATTTCAAAATTCAAAACATTTTTTACAAAAAAGTGTCCTATTCGTATATGCCTGTCCAACTGTCTTTTTGGTTTTCTACGATGCTCCTACATCATACTACCTTGCTTGAAAATTTTCATGGACTCCTGTTCATGAGTTCTTGCACGGTCTGTCCATGCTTTTGAATTGTTGGTTCATCCTCCTAACTAGCATCTTCAACTAGATGTCCTTTCCATTTGACCAAGTATTCAAAATACTCTTTTCTCCTGGTCTTTTTCTAATACTTTTGTCAATTATGCTTTCCATTTGTGGCTTTTCAGCTACAGGCATTTGTTTTGTCCATTGTAAAAATCTGCGATATTGAATATCGGTGAGATTTCAACCCCATTGGGCAATTCAATCTCATATGCGTTTGTCCCAAATTTCCTTATGACCTTGCATGGTCCAATCTTCTTCATCTTCAGTTTGTTATACGTTCCCTTTGGGAACCTCTCTTTCCTCAAATGCACAAGAATCAAATCACCAACTTCAAATTGAAGTTCTTTCCTGTGTTGATCTGCTCTATGCTTGTATTCTTTCCTTGAACTCTGCAATCACTCCTTGATTCTGCTGTGAAGCTCCTTCATTCCTTCTGCAAATTCATCTGCACTAGCACTCCTAAATTCATCTTGTTCTGAATTTTTCAATTTAGAAACTCCCCTTAGCTGCATTCCATATACAATCTGGAATGGACTCTGCCCTATGCTTCTATTGAGTGAATCGTTTTAAGAGAATTCTGCCTGTGGTAGAATGTGATCCCATTGACTATGGTGTTCAGTCACTAAGCTCCTTAACAAATCTCCCAAGCTCCTGTTCACGACCATAGTCTATCCATCTGTCTGAGGATGATATGCTAAGATAAAAGAAAAATTTGTCCCCAAATTCTTCCATAAATTCCTCTAGAAATGTCCTACAAACTTGGTATCGTGATCATAAATGATACTCCTTGGCAAGCCATGAAGTCTGACGACTTCCTTGAAAAACAGGTTCTCAGTATGAGTTGTGTCACTGGTTTTCTGGCATGGTATGAAATGTGCCATCTTTGAAAATATGTCTACTACTACAAATATTAAATCATATCCCCTTTGTGTCCTTGGCAGTCCCAATATGAAATCCATGCTCACAACATCCCACGACCTTTCTGGTATGGGTAACGGTTGGTACAACCTTGTGTTCTTCCTTTTTCCTTTCGTGTGTTAATAAATTCTACACCTGTCCACAAATTTCTTCACATATGTCCTCATCCCTAGCCAGAAATATGAGCCATTCAACTTTGAGAATGTTTTGTCATGAACGAAGTGTCCTACCGATCCTCCGTTGTGTTTCTCCTTCAACAAATTCTCTTTCATGGAGCATTTCGGAATACATAGCCGGTTTCCTCTAAACAATAATCCATTCTGGATCATGTATTCAGTCCATTGGCTTCTATCCCTGAGAATTGGATTCTCAGATGCCTCATATGCCTCTTTGAAGTATGGATCATCCCTGTACATTTCCTTGAGGTTATCAAAACCCAAAGTCTTGACTCTGAATTCCTGCATAAGAAAACATTTCTTGCTCAAAGCGTCAACAACTTTGTTAGCAGTTCCAGAAATATGCTTAGTAACAAAAGTAAAATTTAGCATGTATTCAACCCATTTAGCATGCTTTTGGTTCAACTTATCCTATCGAGTCACAAATTGAAAAGCGTGATTATCACTGTATAAAATGAACTCCTTGGGAACCAAATAGTGCCTCCATTTCTTCAGCACTTGTATGACTTCATAGAATTCTTTGTCATACATGGAGTACTTGATATTTTCTTCATTCAGTTTTTCGTTGAAATACGTGATCAGTCTGTTGTCTTGGCTCAATACCTCTCTAGTGGCAAATCAACTCGCGTCACACCTGACCTGGAATGTCTTGCTAAAATCTGGCAAAACCAGAATTGGTTGCTCAGTGATCTTCCTCTTCAGTAGGTTGAAACTCTTCTCCACTTCCTCCGTCCAGTGAAAATATTTATGTCTTTTCTTCACTGTATCCATCATTGGTGCACTAATTCCACTGAAGTTTCAGATAAATTTCGTGTAGAAGCTAGCCAAACCATGGAAGCTTCGAACTTCAAATATGCTCTTCAGTGATGGCCAACCTTTAATCAAAGTTATCTTTTTCAGATCCATTTTCAATTCATTTGCAGAAATAAGAAAACCCAAATAAACGAGTTCTACCCTCATAAATGATGACTTCTTCATATTGATCAACAATTTCTCTTGTTGTAACCTCCTCATCCCTATAGCTAAATGCTTTAATTGTTTTGCTTTAGTTTTTCTGAAAATTAATATATCATCAAGATATACAATAATGAATCTCCCAATGAAATCCTTCAGGACTTCATTCATCAACCTCATGAAAGTACTGGGTGCATTTGTTAAGACAAATGGCATGAAAATCCATTCATATAGCAATTGATTCATCTTGAATGTTGTCTTCCATTCATCACCTTCACTCATTCTAATTTGATGATATCCGTTTTTCAAATCAATCTTTGAAAAAAACTTTTCTCCACTCAAGCAATCCATCAAGTCATCCATCCTTGGCAATGGGAACCTGTACCTGATGGTAATTTTGTTGATTTCCCTTGAGTCTGTACACATTCTCTAGCCACCATTCTTTCTTGGGCTGAGCATTGTCGGAACAACGCATGGACTCAAGCTCTCCTGAATCAATCCTTTATCCATTAAGTCCTAGACTTGTCTCTTAACTTCTTCATTTTCCTGTGGCGTCAACCTATACGCTGCTTTGTCCGGAAAACTAGCTCCAGGTATAAGATCGATATGATGACTTATACTCCTGATAGGTGGCAATGAACAAGGTAGTTCGTCTACTACTATATTAGCATATGCTTCCATCAACTCCTGTATTTCTTCCAATAAATCATTTGTACTAGTGTTGTTTAGAATAGTTATAGGCTTCCTAAGCACAATGAATTGCGTGTCTTCCTTCTTCTTGACTTCCTTAAGAATTTTCTTCATACTCATGAGAAGTATAGTGGTGTTCATATCTATTTTCCCCTCTTTATTCTTAATCGATAGCAACATGTGTGTCCTACCACTTTTCTCCAGAGTGTACGTGTTCTTTCTCCCATCATGCACCACATTTCTATCATATTTCCATGGTCTTCGCAACAAAAAATGACAAACATCCATGGGAATAACATCACATAATATCTCATCTTTATATCATCCTATTTTAAATTCAACTAAACATTGATTAGTTACATTTATCTGATATCCTTTTTGTAGCCACAAAACTTTGTATGGTCTTGGATGCATAACAGTCTCCAGCTCCAGTTTTTCTACCATTTCCATAGATACAAGATTATCTGTGCTACCGCTGTCTACTATGACCTTGCATACCCTATCTTTGGTTTTGCAAGCAGTCTGAAACAGACTGTTTCTTTGGGCTGGGTTCTCTAGTTTCAATAGAACTTTCTGCATCATCAGATATCTTCTGTCCTCAACATCTTTTGTTTCAACATTCCATCCTTGGGCTTCGGAAATGTGAGTTTCACCACCATCTTTCTTCCTATATGGACACACATAGGATTTATGTCCGATTTTTCCACAGATAAAGCATTTCACTTCACCTCCTCTGCCTCTTCCTCTTCCTCTGAATCGAGGAAAAGTATTTCTATCAGTATACTGCTTTCCCTGTGAGCTTCCTCCTCTCTCAGGTTGAGTTTGAGGTTTCTTCCCTTCTTCTTTAAGTCTCTGAGTTCTATCCAGGGCAATCATATTGCCTATGCTTTGACTTCTGCCTCGGCCTCTTTGACCTTGCTTCTGGCTTAGATTCTCTTCATCTTTCAGATCCATCTGATAAGCATATTCTATGGCTCGGATGGTCATCATGATCATCTCATATTGAACGTCACATCATAGACCATTCATATACCTGGAAAATTTTTCATCATCACTTTCTCGATGAGCTGCTCTGATGTTTATCCTATATAACTCTTCAGTGTAATCTTTCACTGACATCAGCTTCTGTCTCAAATTCTGCATCCTTTGAAATAGATTTATTTGATAATCTCTAGGTATAAACTTGGCTTTCATTTTTGCAACCATTCTATCCCAGCTTTTGATTTTCTGCTTGCCCTTGCAACGTCTATCAGCCTGCAGTTCATCCCACCACAGCGTTGCATGCCCCTTAAGTCTAGTAACAACATGTTTGACTTTCTTGTCTTCCTCGACATCCTCATAGTAAAAGTATTTTTCTAGAGCTCTAATCTAGTCTAAAAGCTTTTGAACATCCAAGTTTCCTTCGTACATTGGAATGCCCATTTTTTCCCTAACACATATCCTAGAAACAACCTTGAATAAGCGTTCTTCCGCAGCATCTTCGACTGCAACTTCTTTGTTTTCAGCTTCATTTTCTCTCTCATATTCATTGATATCCCCAACATTAACTGTGTGACTCTGTGCTGTCTCCATAGCATCAAGCCTGGCATGTAATTCACGCATTTCTCTTTCCACTGTAGGATCAGGCATTGCCCTTTCTTTTCTTCTCGGTGGCATGGCTGTAGAATTTCTCTCTTCTTGTCTCTGCTACAGAAAGCAAAGAATTTGTTCTATGCTCTGATAACACAACTAGCATAGACCCCCTAACCTCGGGCTGAGATCCGCTTAGGATCTTTTCCAAAACCACACCAAGAGTTAATTAAACCCTTTGTTTAAGACCATGAAGGATTTATAGTTTCGCGAGTTGGGAATTATCGATGCAATGCCACAGCTCTTGCAATAGCCGAAATGCCAAATTTCAATGAAGGTTGACTCCTCCAAAGTGACGAGCACACTCCACTTGTCATGCGCTAACTTCTGGCTTTCGGGACTCGAACGAAAAACCGATAGTCGTTCCTCATCTTCTATGATTCCCCGACTCCAAATTTTTTTCTTGGGCGAGATCGACGGCTACGAGCCTCCCTCGATCCAATGGATCATGTTGTATTTGAGATTTTTCCAACTGAGAATCCACAATGCTTGACCCAAACCACTGGTCACTCCACTCCCTAAACTCCGATATGTGAATTCACATGCGAGATCAATGGCTCTTGTTGATCCAGATCTAATGGTCACTCCTCCTCCTAAGCTTATGGGTGTTGAAGAGGCACTCTGTCCTAATATCTTCATTGTTACATGAGATACAATGGCTCTCAGGACTTCGACACTTCCTCTTGAAATAATTCCACTGTTCCAATCACTTCTCAAGACTTCTAGCCAAATGAATTGTCATCCTCCCTCCTGAACTTGACTCCTGTGAATCGCTTGCTCCCACGACTCATTTTGGAATAATTGAGAGGTCCTAATCCATTTGATCTTCCAATTGCAAACTCAAGGCCACCAACAAGGTCCCTATATGCACTCCTTGCAACAACTTTCAAATAATCTCTGGTTATTTAGGGTCCTTGACTCCGTGCACTCCTTGCAACAGTAGTCTCTCAATCTTCCTCCTGGACTTGTTAAATCCAAGACTTCGCTCAGCCTCCACACACCTTGCACGGCTCTGGTGTCTGTAAAAATGCAATTTGAATATCCTTTGAGAGTTCTGAGATGAAACTCAGTGTCTGGTCGACACACTCCTTATGGACCCTCCACTGCACTCTTTGCAGGAGTTCTCAGGAAGAGAAACAATTGAAACTCATTCTCCTCTTTCCTAGAATTCAAACATTCAACATATAATTCTAGAGCATATACACACACAATGGCATTCAATTAGGATGCACACAGAGAATCCAAACAAGCCTACAACATACCATTTAATAGGTGGTTCCAACAACCATAACAAACACATAGATTGGAATCAAAGGTTTGTTATATTAATTCCAGTGCTCCTATACATGGAAAATATCAACAGCTAAAATGCATGAAATTCTCTGCTCTCCCCTATTATCTTTTGCAGCTCTACAACTTATGAATTATGAATTATGTTACAATGATACAAGGGTGAGGGTGTCTATCATCCGTTTTCCCTCCTACACTTCTAAACTGTCTAATCTAACATTCATATCTACCTACTTGCATTAAACAATCATAAATGTCTATTCCATATGGTGGATAGGAACATACACTCCAAATAAGTTTAGATCTGCAGTTATAAATGCAACTGCACTTTCTTCCTATCTATTACATTAATGCTTCAGATTTCAAAATTCAAAATGTTTTTTACAAAAACATGTCCTATTTTTATCTACGCGCCCAACTATCTTTTTGGTTTTCTACGATGCTCTTGCATCAATTAAGCTCACAATGAAAGTTCTCAAATTCAAGGGCCATGAACTAGGCCTCAAATAACCATGTAGATATTACTTAAGAGATATTTGACCTTCTAGTGGGATATGGGTGCCATTATATTTTGTTTTGCACCATATATGTAATTCAAGGTTTATATCATCAACAAGGTAAGAAAATCAGGGCCTTCTTCCCTAAATGAAGCTATTTTATGCTTAATGGCCACGAAAAATGCCTCTATTTGGGAATATGTGCACCATTAGTATGTTTTGAATAAAAAGAATGGGTTTCAAGACCTACACCATGGCCAAGGGAGGAAATAAAGGGCCTTAGGACCTAAGTAAATCTTCTTGATCTTAATCGCCATGAGCAAGACCTCAAACCACCATACATATCCTCTCTAAGGGATATATTGAATTTGGGTGGGATATGGTCACCATTCATATGTTTTGGGCATAATGTATAACAAGGAACATAAGGTGCTTAGGCCCTATTTGAATCTTATCAAGGCTGATATTTGTGATGCAGTCCTTAAACAACCACACAAGATCTATGTAGGGTATCTTTGGAACCATTGGTACATTTTTGTAAGAAGAATAGGTCTCAAGGTGTGTACCATGGCTAAGAGAGGAAACAGGTACCTCAGGTCCAAAATGAAGTTTCTTCACTTCAAGGTCTATGAACTAACCATTGAATGATCATGTAGATAATGTTTAAGGGATATTTGGCATCGAGGTGGGATTTGGACACCATTAGTATTTTTTTACATCACATATGGGAGTTTAGGCTTGTACCATCATCAAGGGAAGGAGAAAAGGGAATTAGGATTTAATGAACCTTATGTTCTTAATGACCAAAATCAAGGCCTCAAATTAGGAATATGGGTAACATTGGTATGCTTTAAATAATAATAATGTCTATTAGGACCTATACCATGGCCAGGGGAGGGAAATAATGGCCTTAGGCCCTAAAAAGTTCTTCTCATCCTTAATGGCCATGAACAAAGCATCAAACCACCACACAGATCCTCTTTAAGGGATCTATGGACTTTAGGTATTCACAAGTTTTGGACATCGCGTATGGCACTTTGGATCTTACCCATGGTTAGGGAAAGAACATAAGATACTTAGGCCCAATTTCAATCTTCTCGTTGATCTTTGCGATGTAGTCTTTGTACAACCACACAAGACACTTGTAGGGGATATTTCACGTTCATGTGGGATATTTCATGCCAATAATACATTTTTCATAATAAGAAAGGATTGTGGGCTTATGCCATGGCTAGGGGAGGAAAATAAGATTTTCTATCAAGAGATATACCATGGATGAGGTAGGAAAACAAGTGACCTAGGCCCTATACAAATATTATTGATCTCAATGGTTATGAACAAATTCTTGAAGCACCATACATACCATCTCTAAGGGATCTTTGGCCTATGGGTGGGATATGGGAACCATTCATGGGTTTTATGCATCATAGATGGCTCTCAAGGCCTCTAAGAAGGAACTTAGAGCCATTAAGAGGATATAGTTGTATTCATAAGTTGCATTAGGAGGATATAGGTCACACATTCATAACTTTCATATAGTTGCATATAGTTGCATAAGTCACATATAGTTTCATAGTTGCATAAGTTGCATATAGTTGCATAGTTTCATAAGTTGCATTGTTGCATAAAGTTGCATGTTGCATAAAGTTGTGTAAAGTTGCATAAGTTGCATTGTTGCATAAAGTTGTATGTTGCATAAAGTTGTGGAAAGTTGCGTAAGTTGCATTGTTGCATAAAGTTGCATGTTGCGTAAAGTTGCGTAAAGTTGCATAAAGTTGCGTAAAATTGCATGAGTTCCATAAAGTTTCGTAAGTTGCATAAGTTGCATGTTTCATAGTGTTACACATAAAAAATAATCACTTTGATAGTGTTGCAAGTGTCATCATTACAAAGGTCACAAGTGTTGCATTTTGCTCACAAGTTTCGCAAGTGTCAGGGAAGCATACTGCCATGACGCCTATATCATGCCTGTAAGTGACATCAAGAGGACACTTGGCACATGTCAAACACTTGATTTGGAAGAGGAGGAAAGGTTAACTGGGCTCATGAACCTTTTTCCATCTGAAAACACTCAAAAAACTAAGTTTTTGGAGGGGAGCGCTCCCCTATAACTATCTCAAGAGTGTTGGTGCCCCCCCATAAGCCATCAAGGAGCGTTATATCATTGCATCAGCCCTTTTGCAGGAGCACTCCTATCCTCAGGAGTGTTGGCGCTCCCCTATACACTACTAGGGAGAGTTATAGCGCTCTGAGTGCCCTTTTGAGGGAGCGCTACCTATTTTAGGCAGCAATTGATTTGTTGAGAAGAATGGGGGAAGGATCTTTTCATTCATAGAAGGCAGTTGGGTTTGAATTCTCAATCAAGCCATGATCTTAGGGCAGATCTCTAACTGGAGGAGGAAAATCCTCAACTCACCCCAAGGATATCTCAAGTTGTTGAGCCTCTCCAAGGCTATATAAGCAAGCTTTCTCATGGTGAAAGGGGACTGAAAAAGGAGAATCACACCAAACTTATGATCTTATAAGTGGTGCTGGAA
>JASDQU010242823.1:17991-33392 GCA_032191745.1 Picea mariana
TCATCAAAAGAGTGACACCAAAGTGGTCGATCTATTTTCATCCTTGGTCGATCCCACTCTCCCGTTAGAGAGTGACACCAAAGCGATCGATCCGTTTCCACCCATCGATCCCATTCTTCCCTTGGAGAATGAAACTAAAATGGTCGATCCAGTTTCACCATCGGTCGATCCCATTCCTCCCTTGAGGAATGTCAAAGTGACTAATCCAGTCCCTTCCTCAGTCAATCCCACTCTCCCCCTGAAGAGTGCCAAAGTGGTTGATCTAGTTTTTCCATCGGCCAATCCCATTCCTCCATTGAGGAATGTCAAAGTGACTGATCCAGTCCCTTCCTCGGTCAGTCCCACTCTTCCTCTGAAGAGTGCTAAAGTGGTCTATCCAAGTCCACCATTGGTTGATCTGATCCAATCATTGGTCGATCCTACTCTCCCTTTAGAGAGTAAACCCGGTACTGCCCATGTTTTTCTCGTTGCTATAGACTCTACCATGCTGAGGAGCATTCCTCATTCTCCTACAAAACCCCCTCCAAGTAATGAGGCCATACTTTTTGATTGGGGTGTGATAACTAGACCTCGTCTTCCCTCCCACATTCCTTTCCAAATTACAGTACAGGTTCATGGTCAGGACATTCCTCAAACGCTGATAGATGAAGGTGCGTCTATTAGTATTTTGTCTTCTGTTGCTTGGTACGCTTTGGGTTGTCCGCAGCTTGCACCGGTTACACAGAATTTGTTAGCTTTTAACAAAAGAACTAGTCAACCTTTAGGGATCCTTCCTCAATTTCCTATAACTTTGGGAGGGAAAACTGTCTTTATCGATGTCATGGTACTCTGAGACCCCTTGTATTTCGCTTTACTCCTTGGGCGGGATTATGTCTATGCTATGAAAGCTCTTGTATCCACTCTTTTCCGCGTGATATCTTTCCCTCACAATGGAAGAATTGTGACTGTTGACCAACTTTCATTCGTCGGCCCTGACTGGGTTACCTCCCTAAGTGGTTCTTATATGCAGACAGTATCACCCTTTCCACATGTCAATTATGTGGCATTTTCTCCCATGACCTCAACTTCTGATGATTTGGATCCGATAGTTGACATGGTGATCTCTTCGGTAGGGTTATTGGAGCCTGATATCCTTACCCTTGTCATGACCCTCGACATGTGTTCATTCTAGAGTGATTCTCTTCCATCCGACGAAGATCTCTTGGCATCCATGACCGAGTTTTTTCCTTTGAAATGGTACCCTTCTAGAGCATAATCCTCTTGAAAGCCATGATCAAGAAACCATGAGCATAGTTTCTCTTCTCTGTGGCAAGCTCGTTAAAAAATGAAATGGAAGCCCTGAGCATAGTTCTTTTCCCGTGTCAAGCTCATTAAAAAATGAAACAGTCACCTCTCTTAAACCTTCTTTTCATCCACCCTTCTCCTTCGGTGAATGAATCGAAGCTTGGAGGGCATGTCTCCAGCCTTTGATGATCTTTCTGGAGTTAATCCACAAGCTTTCATGCTGGGGGCATATCGAGCTTAGTCTTTGTTCTTTCTCGTGCTTGTAAATACATGAAAATGCATCCGGGTAGACTTTTATCTCTTTTTCGGACCTGTATGGATACATGAAAAAGGAACCCCCTGGAGTCTCCTTTAATCTCTTTTCAGACTCTCTAAACATGAAAAGATTGCTGAGTGATCTTGCTTTCTTTCCCCCTCATTAAACGGTTTGAAAGGGCATCTTTCGAGTGATAATTTATCTCTTTTTCGGCCTCGCGAGACTAACATTACGAAAAATGACAACATTGGAGTCATCTTTAAGTTCTTTTCAGACTCTCTAAACATGAAAAGATTACCGAGCGACCTTGTTCTCTTCACGCTCGTTAAAGTATTTGAAGAAAATGTCTGTTGAGCGATAGTTTATCTCTTTTTCGGTCTCAACAGACTACTTTACGAAAAATGAACTGAGAGAGTTCTCTTTTAAGTGTTTTTCCAGACTCTATAATCATGAAAAACCTTTGAGTTTTCTATCTTTGGACTCATTAAACAAAACATCGACAGGCCCATATGGGATCGAACCCTTACTTCTTCCGGTTCGTTAAACAAAGGAAGAGGAACTTACCGAAGGTGAGTTATATCGAGCATGTGTTATCCTCCTCGAGCTTGTTAAATTAAAAAGAGGTACTTGTCTATCTGGATGGGGGAAAAAATTGAAAGAAGCAAGCCAAGCAGTTTTGTGAGAACATTACCAAGCAATTCTTAGAGTCGCCCTTGAACATGACACTTTGTCTTTTGCATGCATTTTAACCCGCTGAACCTCTGCACTGAGCCAATCCTTTGAGTTTCTTTCACTTCTCTGGGTCACTTGACGTAAGTCACAACATCCATTGCATCATAATGTTTCTGTCCATGTCATGTTTCTGCTGTTGTGCCTCAGTGTTCAAGGGAAGTATCTGCCTTGAGAGTCATCCATCACAAATATCTTGTCTCAATACCCGTGTCAGTCCATGTTCATTTGATCTACCAATTACATCTCTATGTCCGTTTCGTGTCGTTGATGGGGGATAAATCAAGGCCCTCCTTCGAGNGGATTTGACTTTACTCCTTGGGCAGGATTATTTCTATGCCATGAAATCTATTGTATCCACTCTTTTCCGTGTGATATCTTTCCCTCACAATGGAAGAATTGTGACTATTGATCAACTTTCATTCATCGGCCCTGACTGGGTTACCTCCCTAAGTGGTTCTTATATACAGACAGTATCACCCTTGCCGCATGTCAATTATGTGGCATTGTCTCCCATGATTTCAACTTCTGATGCTTTGGATCCGGTAGTGGACATGGTGATTTCTTCGGTAGGATTATTGGAGCTTGATCTCCCTACTCCTATCGCAACCCTTGATATGTGTTCCTTCTCGAGTTATTATCTTCCATCCAACGAAGATCTCCTGGAGGCCATGACCACGTTTCATCCATTGACATGACACCCTTCTAGAGCATTATTCTCTTGGAAGCCATGATCAAGAAACCATGAGCATAGTTTCTCTTCTCTGTGGCAAGCTCGTTAAAAAATGAAACAGAGGCCCTGAGCATAGTTCTTTTCCTGTGTCAAGCTCGTTAAACAATGAAACAATCACCTCTCTTGAACCTTCTTTTCATCTACCCTTCTTCTTCAGTGAATGAATCGAAGCTTGGAGGGCATATCTCCAGCCTTTGCTGATCATTCTGGAGTTACACCACTAGCTTTCAAGCTGGGGGCCTACCGAGCTTAGTCTTTGTTCTTTCTCGTGCTCGTAAATACATGAGAATGCATCTGGGTAGACTTTTATCTCTTTTTTGGACCTGTATGGATACACGAAAAAGGAACCCCCTAGAGTCTCCTTTAATCTCTTTTCAGACTCTCAAAACATGAAAAGATTGTCGAGTGATCTTGCTTTCTTTCCCACTCGTTAAAAGGTTGGAAAGGGCATCTTTCGAGTGATATTTTATCTCTTTTTCGGCCTCGCGAGACTAACATTACGAAAAAGGACAACATTGGGGTCATCTTTAAGTCCTTTTCAGACTCTCTAAGCATGAAAATATTACCGAGCGACCTTGTTCCCTTCACGCACATTAAAGTATTTGAAGAAAACGTCTGTTGAGCGATAGTTTATCTCTTTTTCGGTCTCGTCAGACTACTTTACGAAAAAGGAACCGAGAGAGTTCTCTTTTAAGTGTTTTTCCAGACTCTATAATCATGAAAAACCTTCGAGTTTTTTGTCTTTGGACTTGCTAAACAAAACATCGACATGCCCATATGGGATCGAACCCTTACCTCTTCTAGTTTGTTAAACAAAGGAAGAGGAACTTACTAAAGGTGAGTTTTATCGAGTATGTGTTATCCTCCTCAAGCTCATTAAAATAAAAAGAGGTACTCGTCTATCTGGACGGGGGAAAAATTGAAAGAAGCAAGCCAACCAGTTTCTTTTTGAGGACATTACCAAATAACTCTTAGAGTCTCCCTTGAACACGACACTTTGTCTTTGCACACATCTTAATCCACTGAACCTCTGCATTGAACCAATTCTCTGAGTTTTTCTTACTCCTTTGGGTCACCTAATGAAAGTCACAGTATCCACTGCATTATCAAGTTTTGGTCCATATCATGTTTCTGCTGTCATGCCTTAGTGTTCAAGGGAAGTATCCATCTCAAGATTCAGCCATCACAAATATCTTGTCTCAATACCCATTTCATTCCATGTTCATTTGATCTACCAATTACATCTCTGTGTCCATTTCGTGTCATTGATGGGGGATACATCAAGGCCCTCCTTCGACAAGTCTATTCCTGTCGAATTCAACACATTATCCAAGAACTAGACTTAGAAACCAATTAGTACTTTGGGACCTATATGCCTCAATGGTAGGCCTCCTCACATTTGATAGTGGGTTTACATCATTGACCTCTGATCGGATGATTCCACGGATGGTCAACTTCAGCTCATCCATTCACATTCGTTGGAATGTACTAGAGTACCTTGGGAATCATTGACATTAATGGTGATCTCCCTCCCGCTTGTTAACAGTTTACATCATTGACCGGTAATCAAGTGGTTTCTGCCATGTTCAACATCAGGACACCTATTCACATGGTTAGATTCATACTACATCGGGATCGGTAAGAAGACCCTGCGTTGAGTGATCACTTTGATATATACTTTGCCCAGGTTACGATGGAGTTTCTCTTGAACAATGACACATATACTGTGACATAGATCCACTTTGTATTGGTCATGGCTATGTCTTGTCATCCGTAGATCCACTGTGTATTCTTCGTGGCTACGATCAGTTCATTTCATAAGAGTATAGATCCAGAGTGTATTTTCAGTGGATATACCTTTTTATCAATACAATTATGGATCCGCAGTGTATTTTATGGCGGCCATATCTTGCAAGTCTTGATCACCCAAGCATAGGTATGCTTGCCTTGGGTTTGAAACATGTCATAATATTTGNTGGGACCTGCATGCCTCAATGGCAGGCCTCCTCATGTCCGACAGGGGGTTTACATAATTTTCCTCTGATCAGATGATTCCATGGATGTTCGACTCCAGCTCATCCATTCACATTCATTGGAATGTACTAGTGTACCTTGGGAATCATTGACATTAATGGTGATCTCCCTCGTGCTTGTTAACGGTTTATATCATTGACCAGTAATCAAGTGGTTTTTGCCATGTTCGACATCAGGACATCTATTCACATGGTTAGATTCGTACTACATCGGGATCGGTAAGAAGACCATGGGTTGAGCCATCACTATGATACGTACTTTTCCCAGGTTGCGATGGAGTTTCTTTTGAACAATGACACATATACTGTTACATAGATCCACTTTGTATTGGTCGTGGCTATGTCTTGTCATCTCATAGATCCACTGTGTATTCTTCATGGCTACGATCAGTTCAGGTCATGGGAGTATAGATCCACAGTGTATTTTCAGTGGCTATACCTTTTTATCAGTACAATTATGGATCCACAGTGTATTTTATGGCAGCCATATCTTGCAAGTATTGATCACCCAAGCATAGCTATGCCTGCCTTGGGTTTGAAACATGTCATAATATTTGTTGGATGTTTGTGTGCAGCTTTTGTCAGGTTCTCTATGTCTATACCCTTGCTTGAAAGTCTACAAAGCATTTCAGTTATCAGTTCCTGTATTCTAACTTCATACTTTGGGGGGCAATCTGTTACACATAAAAAATACTCACTTTGATAGTGTCGCAAGTGTCATCATTAAAAATGTCGCAAGTGTTTCATTTTGCTCACAAGTGTTACAAGTGTCAGGGAAGCATACTTCCATGATGCCTATGTCGTGCCTGTAAACAACATCAAGAGGACACTTGGCACATGTCAAAAACTTGATTTGGAAGAGGAGGAAAGGTTAACTGAGCTCATGAGCCTTTTTCCATCTGAAAACACTCAAAAAACTAAGTTTTTGAAGGAGAGCGCTCCCCTATACCTCTTCTAGGAGTGCTGATGCCCCCCCTTACACTGTCTGGGAGCATTATAAATATTCTTTGGCCCTTTTGGGGGAGCGCTGGTGTATTTAGGAGTGATGGCGCCCCCCTTAAGCCTATTGGGGAGTGCTACAACACTCTGATGGCCCTTTTGAGGGAGCGTTGCCTATTCTGGGCAGTATTTAAGTTGTTGAGATGAATGGGGGAAGTATCCTTTCATTCTTGGAAGGTAGTTGGATTCGAATCCCTAGTCCAGCCATGATCTTAGGGCAGATCCTCAACCGAAGGAGGAAAATCCTCAACTTCCCCAAGGATATCTCAAGTGGTTAAAGCCTCTCCAAGGCTATATAAGTGAGCTTTCTCATGGTGAAAGGAGGACTGGAAAGGGAGAATCACACCAAACTTATGATCTTATAAGTGGTGCTGGAACAGAGATAATTTGGGAGCAAGAGACCTATGATCTCATAGGGAGAAATCGGTGAAGCTATCATCAATCAGATCGTGGATCTTTTGAGCAAGGGTAGACAAGGAGGACTTGATGAAACTGTTGCAATTCATCTATGGCTGTAAGCAATGTTTTGTCCTCATTAATATAATTTGCTTGGTCTGTTTCTTTCTAATTCATGTTCAATCTCACATGAATTTGTCTCTTTAGTAGATAGACCTATTTCGGACTAATCTTGATAGAGTAGGAAGTAGTCGTACTTTGTTTGTCTACAGGGCTTATCGAGGAGCGAAAGATTGGATCTCAACTCGGAGCGTGCAGGGACAAACACCGGTAAAAGGTACTTATTTTCTCCTTCCTCCTCACACACTAGTCCACCTAGATCTAAAAGGAAGTCAGTGACCATGATAAGCACTTTCTGTCTTAGAGTTAAGAGTCTAGCTTTTTGAGGAGATCTACCTGTATGCAGGGAGATTTTCCTTCAACAGGTGGATCTCCCACCTCCTTGTTGTTGCGATGGTGACCAGATGGAGTCCATTTTTGCTACTAGAGAAAACATCTCATCATAATCAATCTCGTGGATTTGTTGAAAGCCCTTTTCCACTAGTCTTACTTTGTACCTTCTCATAATATTATTTGTTTCTTTCTTCTTCATGTAAACCCATTTTCATTTCAAAAGATTCCTATCTGAAGAAAGTAGATCCAAGTCTCAAGTATGGTTCTCGTCGTGGGAGTTGTACTCCTCCTTCATAATTTCTTCTAGTAGGGATTCCCTTCCGCCTTTGCATAGTTCTGGGGGTCTAAGGATAGAACCATGTAGAAATTCATGGGCATTATTGATTCTGTGGTTATGAGTGCATGTGGAGCCTCCTCAAATTTGGATCTTTTCCTCCTTAGATCCACTCGATCCCCACAAGATCACCTGCTTCCTGTAGGGTGGAATTTGCCCATTTGGGTCTTGGATATGGATCTTCACATGCATGATCATGATATTCCGAATCCGATTCATAAATCAGATCCGAAATCTGATCTGAGTGGATGGATGCATCATCTCATATATCTAGTACAAGAGGAAGTACACAAGTTTCTGCATGTTGTTCCTGAAAGGCATGCATGGGAATTTCTTCAAACTAGACATTTATTTCAATGATTAACTTGTTTTCTTGAAGTATCTATCAATATGTATCCCTTCACATCCTCTAGACAACCGACAAAGATGCATTCCTTGCACGCAGGCCCATGCACATTGTTATCACTCCAAGAGTCACTCCCAGACAACAAATGAGAGTAATATTGGTAACATAGAAATGTAAATGGATTAAAATAGTTTGAATAGGTGGATCAACAAGAGAATAGTAAAAAGGATGGCATCAGACTGCTGCAAATACATTCCATTGGGCATGGAGTCATAGCATCCTACATATCAAAGGAAATCAAGTCGCCTACCAGACAAAAGGCTTATGAAAAGATGGATAGAAGAATAGAAGGTAAATAAAGAGAAGAATAACCACATAACATAGATCCTTTATGTAATATAGATTGAAGAGTGATTGAACAATAATCTGTGATTAACAAGCAATTACCACAAATCCGTTGCAGCTCATGAATTCATTTTCCAAAGGAAGATTTTGATCTTCAAAATCTGTAAATATTATTCAAGCAAGATGATAAGATAGAATGATAAAAAAGAACACAAAGTCTGATAAGCAACTCTCATGAATATCTAATGGCAAAAATGTTAATTACAACAGGCCCTCAGGCTTACAATTAAGCAAATAAATTGTTCCTCTAGCTCTCTCCTCTCTTGGATCATGAATCCAACCCCTTCTCCTCAAGATATCTCCTTAATTAAATAGAAAATAGCATCCAAATAACCTTAGGAGGTCGAATCCCATCTCCTCCATTGGATTTTAAGCCTTGGAGATAGGTGGCAACAATCAAAGAGACAAAAATCCAACAAACTACTAATTTTCAGGAATTTGTTGGAAGTCATAAATAAATTGTTTCCACCTCATGCATGAGGCCTTTGATGGAGCTAAATATTAGGTGCATGTGTCCCTTGACATCTAAATAATCCTTGAGAAGCAATTTGAATCCTCCTTGACAGGTGGAAACCTCCCAATAAGGCGAATATCAAAACTGTGACCGCTACAGGAAATTGGGTAGAGTCGTTGTAAAACAGTTGGTAGCGCCACTTCTATGTCCAATATCTCTCAAACCATACCACATTTTGAAAAAATGAGAGAGGTTTTTTTTATTTGGAATGTTATGAACAAAAATGTCCTCCATTTTTCAAAAACACCTTCTCAATTTTTCATAATCCAAGTTTCAAGTTAGTGACTCAAAACTGGTAAAATAACTCTACACAATTCGTTTTCTGCCAGAGTTTAGGTAGCGAATTTAGGTAGCGCCCGCATGTGTGTATGAGTGCAATTCGGTAGCATAAATACATGGGTGATTTTGATGCTTGGAACCTTGTGAGAGTGTTGTCAATGCTTTTTCTTGACACTTGGCACCTTAACCAATCTTGTGCTAACATAGGCTCCATGGGGGATAAAGTCTTCCCTATGAGGCTCTAAGAACTCTTGTAGTTTCAATGCCTTATCCTTTGGGCTTGTGGATTCATGCTCTGCTACATCGTGCTGAATAAAACATACTGACAAATTATATTACTCTACTTTCAAATAGAAAGAAAACACACTTTCTCTTGATGGAGCTTATTTATGTACAAAACCTAAGCTAACTGAATTTTACAATGGGCTAGGTGAAGGCAAACTTCCACCAAAGCCATTCAAGAAACTTGCTGACATGAGTCTTTATAATTCCAATGATTGACAGTAGACAAGAGGAATATGACAATATTTTGAAAACATTTCCTATATCTCCTCTGACTGTTGCTGACACAATAAAGTTTACAGGTTCCAAAATATTTGAGAAATACAACTCCATATACACCCATACAGGGCCATGAAAATGGTGAAAAAACACATGGGACTGATAACATATTTATTTTTCCCCTTCAAGTTGCTTACTGTAAAATGTGGGTACAAGTGGAAGAAGGATTGACGTAGGTGGTTGTTGATCAAATGATGATTGTTTATTTACTTCTAGCTTTGTATAAACGATCTCTTCATGTACCTCAACTAAGGGTTGCTCCTGGTCAAATCTTTGGTTTATGTCTTATGTGACAAGGCCGACCTCTACATCATACTCCCTGTCTTCATAGTGATCAAACATAGGATAAGCTTGTTGCTCATCATCACTAGAATATTCATAAAAAATGGGTTGCCCTTCATACCTATGATCAACCTCTAAAACAGTAATTTCATCAAGAATATAATTGTTAAAAATATCCATTTCAGGAACAACAGTAACTGTTGCTTCTAGTTGTTCATACACATGATTTTCATCTGAAACAAAGTTATGAATGTTTTCCTCTCCGAATACAGGAGTATTCTTTATGATTTCATTTGGACAGTGAATAAAATTGTTTTCATCTTTATATTCGGCAGAGTAATGTAATAGATCTTGAGCACATTCTACATATCCCTCACAACAGTTATGACAAATACTTTCATAGGGATAAAACCTTTTGTAGTGTTCATTGAATACTTTGTGGAAATCCTTCAAGGATGAAATGCTGGAAGGGGGTAACGAGAAATACCATTTACGTGCATCCCCATCCAATGAATACATGAAAATTTTCATCAAAATATCTTCATGATGGATGTCAAGCTGGTGCATCAAAGCATGAAATTCTTGAACATGATCAATAGGGATGTCATCCTGACCTTCATAAAATCTAGGCAGCAGATCTTGTCATTCATCAATAAGAGGCACAGGATGTGGATAATCATCTATGGCTAAGAAATTGAGTGGGGCAAACCTCCTGGCTAGGATAGCCTTCATAGCCATTTAATTGGTCTCATTCCAGTGGAGTCACCAGTAGATTCTGAACAATGGAGTCGCCATGGTGAATGTGCAGTCTTGAAGGTGTCAAAATTTAGTCACCATCTAAATTTGGAGCTGTGCAATGTCATTCTTCCCAGGGAACTTTTCAATTTGCTCAAATCTGTCCCGGCAATAGCGCCAATTATGTTATCACTCCAAGAGTCACTCCCAGACTACAAATGAGAGTAAGCTTGGTAACATAGAAATGTAAATGTATTAAAATAGTTTGAATAGGTGGATCACCAAGAGAATAGTAAAAAGGAGGGCATCAGACTGCTGCAAATACATTCCATTGGGCATGGAGTCACAACATCCTACAGATCAAAGGCAATCAAGTCGCCTACCAGACAAAAGGCTTATGCAAATATGGATAGAAGAATATAAGGTAAACAAAGATAAGCATAACCACATAACAAAGATCCTTTCTATAATATAGATTGAAGAGTGATTGAACAATAATATGTGATTAACAAGCAATTACCACAAATCCTTTGTAGCTCATGAATTCATTAACCAAAGGAAGATTTTGATATTCAAAATCTATAAATATTATTCAAGCAAGATGAAAAGATAGAATGATGAAAAAGAACACAAATTATGATAAGAAACTCTCATGAATCTCTAATTGAAGAAATGTTAATTACAACAGACCCTCGGGCTTACAATTGAGCAAATAAATTGTTCCTCTAGCTCTCTCCTCTCTTGGATTATGAATCCAACCCCTTATCCTCAAGATATATCCTTACTTAAATATAAAATATAATCCAAATAAACTTATTAGGTCGAATCAAATCTCCTCCATTGGATTCTAAGCCTTGGAGATAGGTGGCAACAATCAAAGAGACAAAAATCCAACAAGCTGCTAATTTTCAGGAATTTGTTGGAAGTCATTAATAAATTGTTTCCACCTCATGCATGAGGCCTTTGATGGAGATAAATATTAGGTGCAGGTCTCCCTTGACATCTAACTAATCCTTGAGAATCCATTCGAATCCTCCTTGACAGGTGGCAACCTCCCAATAAGGCAAATATCAAAACCGTGACCGCTACAGGAAATTAGGTAGAGCCGATGTAAAACAGTTGGTAGCACCACTTGTATGTCTAATATCTCTCAAAACATACCACATTTTGAAAAACTGAGAGAGGTTTTTGTTATTTTGAATGTTATGAACAACAATCTCCTCCAGTTTTCAAAAATACCTTCTCAATTGTTCATAATACAAGTTTCAAGTTAGTGACTCAAAACTGGTAAAATAACTCTGCACAATTCGTTTTCTGCCAGAATTTAGGTAGCACCTACCTGTGTGTCTGCGTGAAATTCGGTATCATAAATCCATGGATGCTTTTGATGCTTGGAAACTTGTGAGAGTGTTTTCAATGCTTGTTCTTGACACTTGTCACCTTAACCAATCTTGTCCTAATACACGTGATCCAAAAATGCGGAAGTGTTTCACTTTTGGTTTCTTGCTACTCCAAGATTCAAAAGGAGTCATGTATTTCACATATTTATGAGGAGATTGGTTTTGTATGTACATGGAAAATTTGATGGCTTCAACCCAAAGTTTGGAGGGAATGCACCTTGTATGTAGCATGCAACTTGTCATCTTTTTCAGAGATTGGTTCTTCCTCTCAACTACCTTGTTCTATTGTGGAGTGTATGGAATTGTGTGTTGTAACTGAATACCTGCTTCATCACAAAGATGTTGTACGTCCTTGTTTACATACTCCCCCCTATTATCTTCTCATAATATCTTGATCATATTCTTGGACTGCTTCTTTGCATGTGCTTTTAAATCCTTGAGATGCTCAAACACTTCATATTTTTTCCTAAGAAAGTACACCCACATGTGTTGTGACCAATCATCAATAAAATTCAAAACATAAATGGATTTGCTTATGGAAGGATGAGGAAAAGGCCCCATGAGATAATTGTCAATAAGTTCCAAGGAAGAGGAGGCCCTCAATGACTTTTCTTTCTCAAATTTCTCTTGCAAATGATTTCCAAGAACACATCCCTAACAAACTCCATCAAAAAATTGTATGTTTGGCAAACCTTCCACCATCCCATGTTTGTTGAGTTTCTACATGTACTTGAAAAGGCCAAATATTTCGTGCCAAATCTTACTATCATCATTAGAATGAGTTATTAGCAATGTAGAATTGGATTTAGCAACAAATTTAGAGAATGTGTACAATCTAGATTTATCATCTACATCACCTACAACAATTTTGGAGTTGTCTTCCATGTCAAATATTGTCACTAAATCTAGTGTGAATTCCACCCTTTTCCTTGTGCATGTATGTGTGATTTGGTATAAAGAGAGTATATTTACATAGAGTTCCATAATGTTCAATACATTCTCAAAACTTCAATTTCCGAGATCCACTCTCCCTTGTCTAGAGACTTCTGGTGGAGAGTCATCTCCCATGCGAATGGGAGGACCCGTACATGTTTTTAGAGATGAAAGGAAATCCCTTTTTTCTGCCATGTGGTGTGATGCTCCTAAATCAATGATCCATGCATTTTCAGAAGAATTAATTTCAATCAAATCATGCACATTACCTAGAGTTTCTGGTTCTTTTTCTCTTGGTTGCTTGTTGGCGTTTTCAAGAATGCAATCCCCAAGATTGTTCTGTTGTAGTGTTTGCACCATGAGGTCAATGATTTTATTCCTGCATGTGGATTCAATATGGTAACCATGATTGAAATAACTTCACTTTGATTTCCATTGCTTTCCATTTCCTGCTTTTGAGCTGGAAGATTCATCAAAATGTTTGAAGTTGCCTCCCTTTCTTGGATCTAGATCCTTCTTTCTCTTTCCTTTCTGTTTGGATTTCAAGTTGGATTTCTTATCTCATGCACAAAAATTGTATGCGCTTTTGATCTCTTGATTGTTCCCATATTGATGAGATTGTATATCTCATGCGCTAAGGACTCAATGAATACATCCAATCTGGGCATTGTCCAAGTTGCACCCGATGTAGTCCTTACTGTATGAAATGTGGAGACAAAGACAACATATCTCGTACTTAACTTTGATAGAATAACAATAATAATTTTCTTTTATTTCTTTGAATTATTGATCCTACATCCTTTTATTTGAATTAGTAAGGATTTGAACTTCATGAACAAGTCCTGGATATTCTCAAAACTACTTGGATCTAATGAGTTTAACTCAAACTTGAGCATGGGGCCATGTATCTCACCTTGTTTCTAGAAGAGACATTTCAGATTAGTCCAAACCTCGTTTGGAGTAGTGGAAGATTCAACATGAAACAACAATTTTGGAGAGATGGGAATGCAAATGAGATCGAAGGCCTTTTCCATGGAGTTGAAGTATTTTCATTTTTTATTTTCAGATGTGGGTTTGGTTTCTATTGCCATGGTTATTCGATACACGCATCTTCCTATGAGAAGAAGGATATTTAGCTTCCAATTGAATTAATTGTATGGCATAAGAAGTGATGATTGCATAAATTCCATTCTTTCTAATTTCTTCAATATTTTGTACCTGCAAATGATTTTTTTGCGCCTTCTTCCTAGCACCTGTGAGTTCTTATACCATGTAAAATTGGGTTGAAACCTGCACATAGAATCTAGCTAGAAACAATGAACAACAAGCTTGAAAAGTTGAGAGAAGAGAAGAATTGTATTAACCAAATGAGAGAATGGAAAAACACAAATGATACACTATACATGGATGAACTAATGTGCCATAGTAGTGATCTAGAGAGATGTGGACACACAATGACAAAATAAAGAGTGAATTTCCACCTAGTCCTAGTTAACCGTCCATGCAATCATTAGTTAATTGGTTCACACAAGTGGAGTGGAGAGAATATCATGCATTCACATGTGGTGCACCCTCCTAGTCTCATGCATGTCAAGTGTGCCCTCCCGGTGATGATCCCAAGGTGATCCCACCCTCCTGGTGATGATCCCAAGGTGAGCATGCAACACTTGGTGATAATACTAAGGTTTCCATGTGAGACTTGACTTATAAGAAAAATAAATGTTATTTAATGGAGACTTATCCAAAACATGTTTACAAATTAGAGGAAATCAAGTCTCGTCGTAATATTTTTGAGGTAAAATGTAATCCCCCCAAAGGGATCAAGATGGTTTCCAAATAGTCAAGAGAAGAAACAAAAGTAAATCTTCTTAGCATGGGAATCAGTTTAAGGGAGGAATTCAAACAATTCATATGAAACTCCAAATAACGAAGAGAAAGACATCAAGAAATATTAAAACTCAAAATATCCTCATTAAAATATCAATCTACAATTGGACACAAATATTTGGTATTAATTTATTTAATTATACAAAATATCTCACTAGTGTGTTAGTTTTTCAAGTTACTCTGAAAGTGTTTACAATATGTTTGGGTGTGCTTCATGAGATTTAGGGTACATGGTATTTGATTAGCATTTGGATGGTATGTGGTGTATTTTCACATTCAATATCACTTAGTTAGTGTTTTATTGACCTTAGTTGGTTATTAGCATGATAGTGTTCCTTAGGGCATTGGATATCTTCAGACAACTTGGTGACATTCTACATGATAGCCACATGGAGGAGGTTTCTTTCTTGGAGAATGCACTGCTTTGAATAAGTGTTTGGAATTTAGGAGGAGGTTTTTGAGCCCTAGATAGCATGGGGTAACTTGGATGCTTTCATGGAGTCTTGGAGTTGAATTGGGGACACTTGGGTTGTGACAATGTTCATGTAAGGGGATTGGACTAGGTGGAATACATGGCCTAGGAGGTTCATTGGATTCATTGGAGGCTTGTAGGTGGAGTGTTGGAGGCTTGTAGGAGAAGCATTTTCATTTGAATCCTTTCTTTTGAATGACATCACCTTAGACCTTGACATGTGCACCCTTGGACTATATCCCTCCACATGTGTGAACCTAAATGTCTATGTAGGTTTCTTGTAAGGGAATAGGCCAACATATGTATTGTTGGCCTCCCTTAGCTCTCATATATAAAGAGGAATGAGAGAGCCATTTCATTTATCATAATT
>JASDQU010242823.1:33442-45028 GCA_032191745.1 Picea mariana
TAAAAGGAAGTTAGTGACCATGATAAGCACTTTCTGTCTTAGATTTAAGAGTCTAGCTCTTTGAGGAGATCTACCTGTCTGCAGGGAGATTTTGCTTCAACACATAGTTGCATATAGTTGCATATAGTTGCAATATAGTTGCATAAGTTGCATTGTTGCATTAAGTTGCATTGTTGCATAAAGTTGCATATAGTTGCATATTATTAGTTTCATAAAATTGCATATATTTTCATATAAGTTGCATAAAGTTGCATATAGATACATATCCCCTGACGCTCAGTGGAGAACTCGATTTGAGACCTATCAAAGAGTTCGAGTGGGGATCGATAGTTTGGAAATCCATGATCTTTGAATTTCACATATTTGGAAAGTGCCTTTAGTGGCGAATTTCACATATTTGGAAATTTCCTTCTATGGAAGCACATGGTTAAGAACACGTGTTTCTTCCTAAGAGGCCACAAATTCAAATCCAAAGGGGATTAGGGTATATATACCTTCATACACTTTAGTGGTGAAATTTGAACAATCAATGAGGAACAATAATTGGGTTGTAGGTCTAAAGGATTGTCTCAACTATTGTGGAAATTCTAAGCATGGTTTCTCTCCAACCATCCTACATGGGAAAGACAATGCAAAAAAAATTCTTTCATGAGACCCCTCTCTCTTCCTTAGGATATGACACATATGAGACTTTTACTTAGAGCAACCCAAAAGTCAAAGATTGATGGGAACATTGTAAGGATACATAGGCAAGAAAAGATAGTACCCCAAGGAAAATGATAAGGCTAAATCAACCAAAACTCCCCTTTCCTCTTTCCCTATTGTGGTATCATAGTCCCCTTGTTTCTCCCTCAAGAAATAATTAGGGTGGATTTATATTATTGTGCCTTTCCCTTTTTACAAAACCATGAACTTCTTATAAGAAATATACCCACCACATTGTATAGTCATGACCTTATGAGACCCTTTTGATAGGGCAAGGAAATTTCTCCTTGAGTCTCTATCTCATTGAAGCCATCATCCTAAGATGTCATTAGCCATCCAGGATTGTCCCATATCCCAGGAAAAACTACTTGCATGATCAACATTTTATTTCTTTAATAAAATTCCAATAGTGTTTTTGGTTTATCTTGGACCTTTTGTGATTTAAACTTTGTTTGTAAAACATCCTCTACATTCATGTTCCATGCTTTTCATAGGTGATTTTAAGAACACCCCCTAAATTTATATGTATAATATATGGGTGAATCCTCATGGTACATAGGAAAAATTGAAGGCTATTTTATCAATAATATAATATGTTTATATAATTTTTTAGCGAATATTTTAGTCAATTATATAATCTTGTAAAAACTTGGTGAATCTTTCATTGAATTAGAAACTCTTATAAAATATTGGCGAATCTTTCACTGAGTTATAAAACCTTGTAAAGTCTTGGCGAATTTTTTGATAATGTATAAAACCATGTATAATAATACGAAAATGTATTCATTAAACTGTAATATACTCATTTTACATATTTGGAAAAAGAAATGTAATTTTTCCATCCTCCAAACAATGTTGCAAGCATTAGCAGTTATGTTTATGCATATCCCTCTATCATTTTTGATGATATTTTACCACAAAGTTCATATGTGTTGATCGTGACCACCACTTCTGTCAAGATCAGGATATATTAATCTTTTCTCTACCACTTCTATTATGCATTCTTTATTACTAATTCATCAATTATGAAAGGACCATTCAAACAAGTTCATCACAAGATGTTCTTAAATAGGAGTGCACATAATTCTATCCATCAATAACTCCAAAAGTATAAGAATATTGATAGGTCACATTCCATTCATGAAATCCTTTATAATCATCCATTTGTACTAACAATTGACCCCTTTCCAAGGATGAGAGGTCTCTTTTATCTTTTATATTTTTATTTTCTTATAAAAAAGTAAAAGGACACATAACTTGTAATAAATGTTGGGCATAGATTAGGCCTGAGAAAAAGATAAATTCTCAGTTAGATTGTCATAAGTAAGCATGGAAAATAATAGATGTAGGTTAAGGGATATCATGTCCTCATGTATATCTATACCTGGTATTAGTATGGTGCACAGTCAAAGTCCTATAACCCATTTTAATCCCATTAAGGGTAGTACATAAAATGTATGTCACTTGGATCCTACTACATACTGATTCCCAAAATTGAGTTGTAGAAAAGTAATGAAGAAGTAAAATGTAAATGATCCTAAATCATATATAAAGTTACTTTTGTCATGTGATACAAGAACCAATAATCATATTTCTTTCTAAGTTACATGAAACTCTCCATAACATGTGCATTATTAGTAAAAGCTATGTAATGATTTTTTTTCAACCATGTTCTTCAACTTTGACTTCAAGAATGATAGTGTAATAAATATTCTCTCATCCTCAACTAGCTACATGTAATGCTCTTTTAATCTTGGCATAAAAGTATAATTTCATTGGAGGAATGATGGTCTCATGCTAATATGTCTCCTATGATGAACACATAGGAACCTAGTGCATAGACTAGTTTTATCTTCACTTAGATAACTATAGCTCATTTTCCTTTCTAAATAACCAATAATTGTTTTCAAAGAAAATATAAAATAAAGATAGTAGATCCTAAAAGATGATTAAGTCATACACTCGATCCATAAACCAAAGGGACAACCCCATAATGCATATACCATGCCTCAACATATGTGCAAATAAGATGGAAACAATGGAGCACTCCACTAATAATGGTACTTCAACTTGATCCATGTGCCAAGAGTATCCAATCAAGCAAAGGAATCCACATAATGAGACTCAAACTATGTTACACCATGTCAAACATAATCATTGAGAGGGATAAAAAAAATTCTAAAAATGAGTGTAAAGGAAGAGCACTCTCCTCAAACAAGGAGTCCATCATGCCAAGATCGAATATCATCAATGGAGTAGGATGATCTCATTATTGAAGGAACAAGAGTATGACAAGTGCGTATGTGCCTCCACATATGTACCAATGAAGTGGGGTGCTCCAGATAGGATCATAAACTAATATAAGTGTCAAACCAAGACATATAATCTAGAGAGCTCCAATAATAGGCCTCCAATCATCCTAAAACATGGATGTGATAGTTTAACCATAGACACTACCACTATTGTCACCTAACCATAGGCCAAAGCCACCCCCAAGAACCTTGACCTTAACAAAGAGAAGAATCTTGGTAGCAAATCAATATCCAAGCAAGGCTAATGCACCAAGAAAGAAGTAACCAAAGATGATTAGAGAGTCCAACCCAAAAATACTATAGAATTCAGAACTGTCGACAACACCTTCTTCAAGAATTACGCACAAGACTACCCAACTACAGTGCACACGAGTGTATCTTTGCGATTATGAGAATTGTGTGTAAAGTGAAGACTGGTGCCCTGTATTTATATTAATTCTGGTAGATTACCTGGGTTGACTTCTCATTCTGGGTACTAATTAATTCATATTAATTATCTCCTTTAGCTGATACATCTTCTAGGATTGCATTCAATTCTTTTCTTGCTTCCAGAATATTCTAATCTTGTCAAAGGTCATAATGGAGGTTAATACCTCCCGCAGCTACCATAATATCAACAATATCTACCCCGAGGCATGATGAACCCTCAACCTCGAGCTTAGATATTTGAGGCAAGAGGAACCCGAAGAAAGAAAGTAGATATGTCATGGAATGCATCCATATCTCCTACCATCCGAGATTGAATGAAGAAAGCTGAGTATAGTCATTTGTTCCGAGGTGGACCTGGTGGGGTGCCTAGATCGTTCGTTGAGATGTTGACTAGTATAGTTAGTGCACCGATGATCTAGGGGATCTCATCTATCTCCTGGGAGGGGATCTTGTCTATCCATGTCGCTAAGATCTCTTGGAATGAGGGAAGGTCCCACGGATCCACACTAATTTGGAGTCTAGGGCTGCACTAGTTTCAGTCTATCTCTTAGTGCTCGTATTAATCCTAAAAATCCTCTCAATTTGGATATGTTTTGGGGCCTGTGCCACTTTCTTCTTGCATTGATTTTGTTTGGATCTACTTTGACTCCATTTGATATAATATGACCAAGGTATTCTACTTCTTCCTTACCAAATCTGCATGTTGACATTTTTGCATAAAACTAATTTTCCCCCAGAAGAGATAGTACTTAACCCACATGCTTGAAATGTTCCTTCCATGTCTTGTATCAAATTTCCTTAGATAGGATTCCCAAAGTCCATTCAATGTTTCTTAAATGGTGGAAAGACCATTGTTTAACCCAAACAATGACACTTTGAATTTTTAGAGTCCTTCATGTGTTCGGAAGGCAATTTTAACAATATATTCTAGTTTTACACTAATTTCATAATATGTCAACCTCGTATTCAAATTTTGAAAAGTATTTGACTCCATGAAATTCGTCCAACATTTCATCTATGAATAGAATGGATAACTTTTTCTTGATTTTTATCTTGTTTAATCCTCAATAATATATAGACAACATGAAGAAACATCCTTTTTGTACTAAAACCACCAGGGCTACATAAGAACTTCTGCTTTTTGTAATAACGCCACATCTCAGTAGATCCTGAATTAATCTTTCTATTTTTGTTTTATGGTGATAGGGGTCAAATCTAGCTTCACTTCAATCACATGTTCAATTCCTTGTTCTGGTGGCATCTCCATGGGTAGATCTTGGAATACCATTTTATGTTTGGGATTAGTTCTTGAATCCTCGATGCCAAGAGTCAATTAGTTCCTAGGCTAGTATCTCCATTTAATGGCATTGTGGTATATATAATAGTGCTCCCTTACGAATTATTTTCTCCATATGATGTGAGGGTACAATTTGGGTATGCAGAGAGGTTGGAACCTAGACAACTTATGTTTTTTCTCTTGGCATTTGAATTTAACAAAGTGTTCTTGGTGATTTTTGGCACAAGTACCTAATGTTTGTAGTCATTGAACCCTAACCAAAACCCTCATATCTAGGACCGGATACACAAAAAGAATTAATCTCCTTGCAACATTGATGTCAACAAAAATATGGTTAGAATTGTAACTTTGCTCTTTTTTATATGCCCCTTTAATTTTGATGTTTGTGATTGGGTAATAACAGTTATGGTTGCTAACAATATTTATGGTGTTTTCTCATCCTCTGATTTTGACATGACACTTTGAGGGTTGCATGATTCTTTTTCATATGTTTCTTCAATATTTGAGTCATCTTCTTTATCTACCTGCACATTTATATAATGTTTTTGAGTTATATCCTTTATAACACCTATGCCTAGGATCCCATATCTCTCCACATTTCATACCTTTGCCTTCCCTTCATCTTTGGCCTTCCAAACTATGTTTATTTGCTTATTGTAGATACAATGGAAGAAATTTGTATTTGTCAGTGTTTGTGGTTTGGGGAGACTTTCATCTTGAATAAACCTTGTCATATTTTTGGAATGGCCTATTTAGTTTAATTTCTGCAATTTTCGCCTTACATATGACCTTTCCATGATTGTAACACTATGCATTTCTACTTTGTTCTTTATATGAAGCTTTAATCTGGACACATATTGTTTGGATTAGTTGATATTGCATTAACCCAAGGACTTGCATTGACAATATTTCCTAGTCATTCATGTATTCATATACATCACATTTTTTTAGTATTCTGGTGAGAATTGGAAAAAGGTCTTTTTTTGTTACACATTGGAATATCTTAAAGAAATTGTCTTTCAATGTATCCTAGATATATGAACAAAATACTTTGGAGGGCTTACACCACATGTACCAATTGTATGCAATGCCCTCAATTTGCATGGAGGCGTGCTTGATTTGTTTTAGTTGCAGTCTTGAACATCATGTATTTTGCGTATTCCACTACTTTGTTAATCTAGGTCACACTTTGTTTTTAATTTCCATTGAATTTTGATAACTCTAGTTTTACCGTCATCAGATACACCTACATTGACTGATTTTTATAGAAATATAGTTGGATAAGGGTGACCAGTAAGCCATTCATGGATATAATTGGTTGTCGATTAGTTATAATCCATTCATAGATATGCTTGGTAAGTTGGTTGTGGATTAGTTCTGCCTTCCTGGGTTGGTGAGTTTCATCAATTAAGTTTTCCAAAGACTCTTTGATGAGTTCCATTAACCCTTGTGGCTTTGCTTAATATGGTCCTTCAATGCATCCTTTCTTTTAGTGACTTCTATGTTACTTCTGTTATTTCTGTTACTTCTTGTTTTAATGCATCATGATTTTGTGCAACCTCCAGCCTCAAAATTCTATGGTCTTGATTGAAATTGTGTTATTTATTACTTTAACACACCATGGTTCTGTGAAATTCCCTACCTCATATTATCATGTTTCCACTGAAAAATCCTTCTTGAATTTTGCCTGCTTCTCAATAACCTACTTGTATTTTTCCACTGAAAATCCTTCTTGAATTTTGAATTGTTGCCTGCTTATCAAGGGTTTGTGGAGATTCTTTACCTTAATTTGAAATTTCTTCAAGATATTCCTATTTGCCAACATCATCACATGATTATTTGCCTTCATTTTTCTTGATGGTGTTGTCTTCAATATCTTCCTTCTTGCTTTGGTATGTCTCCTCTAGCTTTAGCCATAGATCCTTGGCAGAAGTGCATTGTCCCATGGTCTCTTTGAAAGGGCTTGAGATTCCACTAAGAATGGTCTTAAGAGCCAATGCATCATTCTTCTTTCCTTCCCTTTGAGCTGCAAAATTTGACTTGTTCTTCAAGAAAACAGATCCACCAATGGCTTCCTTCCAAATACCCACTCCCATTTCCTTCAAATGCACTCTCATTTCCATTCTCCAAGTAGAATAGTTTTCCTCATCAAGGATTGGAAATTCATCATCCATGTGTGTGTCTATGGATCTCCTTAAAGTTTGTTAAGGCTTATAGTGAAGGTCTTCTCTGAAACCAATTGTTGGACACACTGACTACACTGAGAGGGGGGGGGGGTGAACAGTGTAGGGCTCTTTTTCTCCAAAAATTCCCCTTCACAAAAATCATAAGTTAGCAATCACCATTTACTCAATCAATGCAACCACAACTCTTCATGACTTCATCCACTGTATGCTCCTTGTCCTTATTCATCCTGTATATGTACATGCCCTGGCTCACTACAACCTATGTATACCTTAGAAACTAGGGTTTATGAACTTCTGAGACTTTTTCCGTCATGATCTCAGACTTGCCGAAACTTTGATGCATCCATGATATCCTCCATATCTCCTCTCTCTCAAAATAGATCTTCAATACATGCTTAAGAGATACACACAAGAGATACACAAAATATATCTTTCTCAAGAGACACTTGCGTCTTATTTATAATCTTCAAGTAGATTCCTTAGAAGCATATTCTAGGTCACTTAAACCACTTCTAGGTCTCTTAACCCATTTCTAGGTCACTTAACCCATTTCAGGTCACTTAACCTATTTCTAGGTCACTTAACCCATTTCTAGGTCACTTAACCTATTTCTAGGTCACTTAACCCATTTCTAGGTCACTTAACCTATTTCTAGGTCACTTAACCTATTTTAAGATTAACCACTTTCCATAATTAGAAAGTTCTCCATTTAAATATCCCTCCTTGACTTTTTCACCTTTCTTTACCATTTAAATAATAATTTCTTCTTTGCAAGCTCTTTAACTTCTTTAACCTTTTGGGGATTCAAGCCTACATATGAGGGTCCTTCACCTTCATAGGGCCATAACTTTCAAAGCATGAGGAGTTATGTGACATTCCACATACCACCGAAAATTTCATGACAAGCACTATCCATCTAGGATAGTTTCACCAACAACTTCATCGATCTTCATATGATTATTTGACATACAAGAATGGGTTCTCCAACCATACTTCTAGGATAAATCAACCGTAAAGCGTCTTCCCGTGAGGGATTTCACCATAAGGGGACCACTTTGGAGTTCATCCATTTGTGCACCTTATCAACCATGATAAGATAGTAGTGAGTCATCTTTACACCAAACCAACTATGCATCATATATCAAAGAAAATTCATTGATCCATCTTCATCTATGTATCATCATATTACTATGATTCCACTTGACATAAATCCATTCTCATCAAGGAAAATACATATCATTAGTATGTTATGACAAGACATCAATCCCTTGACATCAATTAATCACTTGACATCAATCCTTTGACATCAATCAATCAAACCTTTGGCATCAATGACAACATGATCCAATAGTTCATGGCAAAGGATCATTTTTCCAAGTTGGAATATAGATTTTGTTTCTGCAGAGCACTCAAAACCTATTGAATATGCTGCATGTGCTCCTCCCAAGTTCTGTTGAAGATGAGGATGTCATCCAAATATACCACCACAAAATATTTGGTGAAGGGTCTCAATACATCATCCAACCTCATGAAAGTGGTTGGTCCATTTGTTAAGACAAAGGGCATGACCAACTATTCGAAGAGACCTTCTCTAGATTTGAAAGTTATCTTCCATTCATTAGTTGGTTCGATGGGAACCTGGTGGTAGCCAGACTTTAGGTCAATCTTGCTGAAGAACTTTTCCCCCTTTTGTTGGTCAAGAAAGTCATCAATCCTGGGGATTGGGTACTATTTTCTGACTATGAATTTTTTTAATGCTCTGTAATCAATGTAGATCCGTGAGGTCCCATCCTTCTTCTGCACCAGTAAAATCGGGCTTCTGCAAGGGGAGGATATGGTTATGATGTGCCCCTTTTGAAGAATCTCGTGGATCTTAATCTTGATTTCATCATTTTCCATCAGCGAGCGATGATAGACTGGTCCATTAGGTATAGGTGCACCAGGGATTAGATCCATTGGATGCTTGACTTGGCAGTGCATCGATACTCTGGTGGGTGAGGGTAATATTTCTACTCTTCCATGATCCCGTTCACTTGCTTCTACTACAAATAGAGGCTCTCTATAGAGGCCATAGATGTGGCAGAGACCTTATCCTTACTATGAGCAGAGATCACAAAGAAGATGAACTTCTTGATTTGTGAAATGATCTTACTACATTTCTTAGCAAATATTAAAGAAATAGTGGTAGGCAATGCTACCTCTAGTATCCTGTACAATTGTCTACCCAAAGTAATAATAATACTGTGGGCTTAGACTCATACACAACATGACACTTTCAAAAATATGGTTGTCCTAAAAGAACATCACAAACTTCAAGGGGAGAAATTGTTGGCATCTTTTCGGACAGAGGTAGAGTATGCGTGTTTGTCATTGATGGAAAAGATCAACATGATCAACAGAGTGATGATGGCATGGTAATGGAAAGATCAATTGAGAAGAGAAATAGTGATCATTGGATCTCATTTAGAATCCCCGATGACATCAGATCTGAATTCAGATAGGAGTAGTGCACAGTAGAAGAGAAAAGATCTTAGGCATCTAATCAGGGCCTGAAGATCAACCGTCGTTGGATCCATAAGAAGGAGCACGCTCTTTACGTGCAAGATGAAGCAAGCCTACAAAATTATGAAAGTAGGGGGAACGTCCATTATCAAAGAGAACATGTGGAGAAATATCAGAGCATGTCAAAGACTCTGTTTTGGAGTTTCGCAGATCAGGAAATCTAAAGGAAGGAGGTGCTCTAACCTATTGAACTCGTGATATGCGATATCCCGAAATGATCTGGTCCATCAGATCGAGGATTGATCTGAAACTTTGGATCGAGGTATGGTGTGGAATGTTGGATGACAAGGACACATGGCGAGCGATTATTTTTTCGTTGACTGAAAGGTCAAAGGAAGGAGGCTCCTAACCTCTTGAACTCGCAATATATGAAATCGCGATATAATATTAGTTGTTGGATCGAAGACAAATATGGGTCGTCATATCTAGGAGGTATATCATGACAGACCACATCAGCGAGGATAGGTGGCAACTTATGTCAGCAAGGACACGTGGCACGAGCATATAAGGAGAAGTTTCAAATTGATTCGACTTTTCAAGCCACTGGAAATCATAATTCTAAGTGACATGTGGCAGTCACTCGTCTCTTGACATGTCATTGAGTGACACAAGAATGATGTCACTTCATGAGTTCTTGTTTTGGAAGTTTCAGCCTTCAACACTTCCCTAAAGTCCCGAAGGCTCAAGTAACGGGGTGGAGGAGAGTCATTCGATCACTGGGGATGGTGGACCATTGATCTAGCTCCATTTTAGAGTTTCAGATACTGGGAGTTAGAGGATTCGAAGACACTCATGACAAGAATGATGAAATGAAAAATCGTGAAGCACCTTTTGGCATAGCCTATGGTCACTGTCGGTGGTCACGTGGGGGGAAATATCTAGCGGAGCTAAGCTCCTTTTCAACGATCGTAACATGAAGAGTTGAGACTCTTCACCATAGGATTCCTGAAGTAGTGAATCACGAAGTGCTCATTTGGTTATCGAGTGGTCATGACATGTGGTTACATGATCACGAGAAGAGAAGGAGCCGGTCCAAATAAGCTCCTTTTTGGAGTTTCGGGGATCGAAACTTGGAGTGTCAAGACACTTCGACACAAGATTGCTGAAATGAAAAATGTGAAATGCATTTTGATTAGGCCCGTGATCATAGCCAGTGGCCATATGGAATAAGTGTGAGACCCATCACTTGTAATTCAACGGTGCAGGTTAATCAGGAATATGATCGAAGGGTTATTGTTTTTCTTCAAAATGTAATTGATCAGTTACGATTCAGTTAGCTGAACTGAATCATGATTCTTGAACAATTGGCGATTCAGTTGCTGAGGCGTTTTTGCCAGGGTAGATTCACATTGTAACTGCAGAGGTTTGCGTGTATAAAATAGACATAAAGTGACTGGGCTTCTAGGGCTGTTTTGAGTGAAAAATATGTTGAATTGGGAAAAAGGAAAAACCATAGTATACATAGCGTGAGATCAAAATCAGAAATGAGAAACAGAAGTTGAACAGAACAAAAAAAAGGGTGGGTGAAGAGAACAGAATGTGAAAATATCAAAGAGATTGAGAAGAAAAAAGAAAGACCAGATAGAGAGAGACAACAATTCAAGTCAAGTATGAATAGAGTTGAAGAATAGTGAAGCTGACAAGATTTGAAGAATAGAGAATAAGTGGTAAGAATTGATATATCTGTGTTTTTGCTTATTCAATCATGTATTTATAATCAAGAAGGTAGGGTGGTGCTAGGGAGGACTGTAGTCCTCTTTATTCAAGTTGGTGCTTGAATACTCGAAGTTGAATATTCCATCTAGTTGTGGCTAGAAAATAGGGTGGCAGGGTGGTGCTCAGGAAAACAAAGAGTTTTTTGTATGCAAGTTGGTGCTTGTATAAATCTAGTTGGTTCTGGAACATTTAGGGAGTTGATGCTTCCTTCTAGTGGGTGATAGAGAAATCAGAGAGTTGGTGCTCTGAAACAAGTTGGAGCTTGTAAAACAGAGGTAGTAGCCTCACATTGAGTTGGTGCTCAATTATAGATGATGTACAGAACTTAAAATACTGCCTATCATTTCGAAGAAGAAGAGGTTTTCTCCCTTTATGGGTT
>JASDQU010242823.1:66743-86505 GCA_032191745.1 Picea mariana
ATAATCGTGGGTATACCTCCAAGTGACCCCCAATATATGATCCAACCACTACAAACAGTTGAACCATGGAGGGAAAATCTCCATAACTCACCCGAATGCAACCTTGTGTGTAACCCCTGTGTGAGAGGGGGGTCCCAGAAAAACAATACGACAATTGGATTTGACTCTCCCTAACTCAGGATGCTAATGTTTGTTTTGAAAACTTTGGAGATTTGTACTCACAGCCAAATCCAAAGTGCTAACCCTAGTCTACTATTGGTGGAATATCCTAAAAACAAAAAATGTTTTAGATAGTTTTTAATTAGCGTTTGTTTTATAGTTGTTCTTTACTCAAAGGGTGCATGAAAGTGAAACTAATGGAATGAGGACTCAATTCCCAAAAATATGCATGAAATATGATCAGCAATCGTTTCTTTTCAATGAACACCTATTTAAGGGAAAGAGAAGGAGTCGTTTTCACTTTCAAAACACTAATATGAAACATCCTCAATCAATTGGTTCTCACTCGAATCCAATGAAATGCTAAAACATTTTCAAAAACGCCTTCTAATATGCAAATCAAGAACTAATATGTATCTTTCTCGTTTGTATGTGAATGATAACTAATTCAATGCAAAAACTTCTCCTATCAACTACCTTTTCAGATCAAGGAGATTTAGACAAGTATGATCAGATTTCGCACACACAATACACACCCTCTTGCTGTGATCGAAGCAAGAAGTAAACAGGAAACAAAGATAACAAATCAAAAACCAAACAATTCACACAAAAATGAGGTGTTCAAAGAACAATGACCTTCAAAAAACCAAGTGAGAAGAGTCACAGACTTCATATGTCCTTCACTGGAGTTCTCGCTCAGTCGGATAGGAGAGAAAAAACAACGGATTGATTTCAAACTCTCAATAGAAAAAACTCAAAAATAAGAAAGAAGGGCATAAAATCTAAGCAAAAAGGTGTTTAGTTCTCAGGAGGAAACATGTCAAAGGTCAAAGGAAGAATCATTGAATCACAAAGCAGCTCAGCAAGTGAAAAAATAGGGTTTGGACCTCCAAAAATTGCAATTTTTGAAGATATTTTGGGAAAAAAGGGTTGGTGCTCTGGTAACATGGGCAGGGGGGTGCCAGGCTCAAAAAACTCATAAAAATGTCCAAAAACCCAAATTTTGATCAAATTTTGACAGGCAAGCTGACTGTGATGGGGTAAAGAGTCAATCAACAAATGAAATCAGATATGAAGGGGTGAACAAGGTTGGAAAACAACCAAAGGGCAATACAAGGCCTATGAGGAAAAATCAAAACCAAAAGTTTCGATTCGAGCTCCCCAACGGAGTCGCTAATTTCTGTTGAAGGAAAATCTCCCTGCAGACAGGTAGATCTCCTCAAAGAGCTAGACTCTTAACTCTAAGACAGAAAGTGATTATCATGGTCACTGACTTCCTTTTAGATCTAGGTGGACTAGTGTGTGAGGAGGAAGGACAAAATAAGTACCTTTTACTGGTGTTTGTCCCTGCACGCTCCAAGTTGAGATCCAATCTTTTGCTCCTCGATAAGCCCTGTAGACAAAAAAAGTACGACTACTTCCTACTCTATCAAGATTAGTCCGAAATAGGTCTATCTACTAAAGAGACAAATTCATGTGAGATTGAACATGAATTAGAAAGAAACATGCCAAGCAAATTATATTAATGAGGACAAAACATTGCTTACAACCATAGATGAATTGCAGTAGTTTCGTCAAGTCCTCCTTGTCTACCCTTGCTCAAAAGATCCATGATCTGAATGATGATAGCTTCAACGATTGCTCCCTATGAGATCATAGGTCTCTTGCTCCCAAATTATCTCTGTTCCAGCACCACTTATAAGATCATAAGTTTGGTGTGATTCTCCCTTTCCAGTCCTCCTTTCACCATGAGAAAGCTCACTTATATAGCCTTGGAGAGGCTTTAACCACTTGATATATCCTTGGGGAAGTTGAGGATTTTCCTCCTTCAGTTGAGGATCTGCCTTAAGATCATGGCTGGACTAGGGATTCGAATCCAACTGCCTTCCAAGAATGAAAGGATCCTTCCCCCATTCATCTCAACAACTTAACTACTGCCCAGAATAGGCAACACTCCCTCAAAAGGGCCATCAGAGCGTTGTAGCACTCCCCAGTAGGCTTAAGGGGGGCGCCAACACTCCTAAAGACACCAGCGCTCCCCCAGAAGGGCCAAATAAGCTTTATAACGCTTCCAGACAGTGTAAGGGGGGGCGTTAGCACTCCCAGAAGAGGTATAGGGGAGTGCTCTCCTTCAAAAACTTAGTTTTTTGAGTGTTTTCAGATGGAAAAAGGTTCATGAGCCCAGTTAACCTTTCCTCCTCTTCCAAATCAAGTTTTTGACATGTGCCAAGTGTCCTCTTGATGTCGTTTACAGGCAGGACATAGGCATCATGGCAGTATGCTTCCCTGACACTTGCGACACTTGTGAGAAAAATGTGACACTTGCGACCTTTGTAATGACGACACTTGCGACACTATCAAAGTGAGTATTTTTTATGTGTAACAGCACCAAATGGACATGAAGAATGTCTTTCTTCACATAGATATAGAATAAGATATCTACATGGAGAAACCGCAAGGGTATGTATATGACTCTCTAGTTTTACGACTCAAAAATTCACTCTATGGCCTCAAGCAGGCACCTAGAGTGTAGTATGATAAGATGGATTCTTACTTACTTTCTCAAAATTTTATTTGTTATAAATCATATCCCAATATTTTTATGATGAGAATTTGTGACTCTTCGTTGATTTCAAGAATCAATTTTTCTCGGGAAAATTATGGTAGAGATCTCATGGTCCGGTTCAACATGACAGATTGTAAACCAACAACCACACTTTTCTTATCGGTGGTCAAGCTCGAGGATAGTAGGTATACACCATTGATGGATTTCACCAAGTATAAAAACATAGTGGGAAGACTCCTATACCTCACTCACTCATGTCCAGATATCTCGTATGCAATGGGAGTGGTTTCCAAGTACATGTAGGAGCTGCATGAGCTACATTGGAAAGTTTTCAAGTGCATCCTCTGATATGTAAATGGGTACTACCATTCGTGGGATTCATTATGCAACATGTTTTACATTGGACCTCATTGGCTATACATATTCAGATTGGGCTAGAGATACACAGATCACGATTCCACTTTAGGATACGTTCTTAGTTTGGGATTCGATCTCATTTGTTGGTCGAGTAAGAAGAAATCAGCAATTGCTTTATCATCAACAGAGTCCAATTACAGAGAAAAAATCAACATTACCATTCATGAACTTTGGATACAAAACTTCCTCATTGAGCTTGTTGTCAAGTTCCATCATCTGAATGTCATTTGGTGTGACAATCATAGCACATTAATGAAGTTTTGTAGAGACCCAATGCAACAATGGAGAATAAATCCCATCATGATCCACATGCATTACATCAGAGAGTTGATTCATGACGGGATCATGGACTTGTAGTATTGTCCTTCCTCTGAACATACTTCTAACATCTTCACGAATACTTTCACTAAGCATAAATTCAACTTTCAACGTGACCTTCTTGGAGTGAAGGACACAACTACCTAACATTTTCTTTCTTTTTCAACATTGTATTTTGAGGGGGGGGGTTTCCATGAGGTTTATCATTTTACCTCTTTTTCAGTGTTTATTTTACTTAGATGCATTGTAAAATGGGTACCCAACATGGCTTCTTGCTGGGACCCATTCATTGTGTGCTCCCTAGTAGTTTTCAAGGGGGTGTTGTAGATATTACATACCCACCTAGTATTTATTTTCCTAAGTTTATTATTCTATGTTGAGGATGCCCCTATTATGAGATATTGTCCCTTAGATGAGGGCACCACATCCTCTTTAGTAATTACTCATTTTTACTTTGGTTAGACAAGTGAAGTCAAGTCTCGTGTGGTAACCTCAATATTATCACCAAGTGTTGCATGCTCACCTTGGTATCATCACCAAGAGGGCACACTTGACATGCATGACACTAAGAGGGTGCACCACATATGAATGTATGATATTCTCTCCACTCAACATTTGTGAACCAATTAACTGATGACTACATCGTTGGTTAACTAGGACTAGGTGGTAGTTCACTCCTGATTCTGTTAGTGTGTGTCCACATCTCTCTAGATCACTACAATGGCGCATTAGTTCAAACATGTAGAATACATCATGTGTGTTTTTCCATTATCTCATTTGGTTAAATACAATTCTTCTCTTCTTCTCTCAACTTTGAAATTTTGTTGTTCATTGTTTCTAGCTAGATTCTAAGTGCAGGTTTCAACCTAATTTCACTCTTGACCCTTCCACATCCTATGATCTTGGTTATTGAGTCGTCTCCTAATAAAATATCACCTCCATTGTACTTTTCATTAAAATGAATCACCCAAGTTGATCAACCATATGTCATGATCTAAATGTGTACCTGTAGATGCCAAGTAAACCTCCTTCCGTGGAGGTTTGTGTTTCTATGGAAGGGGCATCATTAGATCCCTTACATTGATCGACATTTTTAGATTCACAATATTTTTTACAATGCACAACTTTACCACATTTCCATCATTTCTTTATAGATTGTCTTGAGGATTTATATCTATCGANGAGTCGTCTCCTAATAAAATATCACCTCCATTATAATTTTCATTAAAATGAATCACCCAAGTTGATCAACCATATGTCATGATCTAAATGTGTACCTGTAGATGCCAAGTAAACCTCCTTCCATGGAGGTTTGTGTTTCTATGGAAGGGGCATCATTAGATCCCTTACATTGATCGACATTTTTAGATTCACAATATTTTTTACAATGCACAACTTTACCACATTTCCATCATTTCTTTATAGATTGTCTTGAGGATTTAGATCTATCGGTATATATAGATCTACCCC
Organism: Picea mariana; assembly: GCA_032191745.1. Taxonomy (NCBI): domain Eukaryota; kingdom Viridiplantae; phylum Streptophyta; class Pinopsida; order Pinales; family Pinaceae; genus Picea; species Picea mariana. The sequence continues at coordinate 71,674 of JASDQU010242823.1, forward strand.
CAAAGACTTATTTTTCCTCTCTTGGAGACAACCTCTTACATATAAAACATCCTTGGCCACACCCTCAAATTTTCTCATCATTTCCATTGATAACAAGGATGCAAATACATCCTCAAACTTTAATGTGGATTTAGTAGTTGTTAGGGACCTAACCTCCCTAACCCCTCACAAAGGTAGAATAATATATTTTCTATGTAATAAAGGTCGACATTAGTTAATAAGGCTTATTTAATAATGTGAACAAGTATAATGTAAGAAGACTTAATAGAAGCTTCTGCTTCTAGAAAGATCTTCCTCTAGAATGTTCTTTAAAAGATATAATTAGTATAAATAAGAGTAGAAGGCATGGGAAAGACTTGTCTTAAGAATTATTGTAATAGAGCTCCTCTATGCTGGCGGTTTCCCCCTTGAAGAGGCAAGTGAACATTTCTTTCATTCAATAAAGGTATTATTGTTGGTGTTTCTATTCTCATTATTTTACTATTTTGTTGGTATTTGTTGCAATGTTTCTATTTCTTCTTACTATAATACATCTAGCACCTTACAAGTCGTATCAAATATCTTTCCTCTGTGGAAATAGCGGGAATTTTTTTTAGGGTAGAGATGTGTTATGTTAGCATATTTAAAGCACAAATATATATTTTCCAATGAGTAAAATTGTAGCGGGGGAAAACTACATGCATGAAATATAGACAGTTCCATGATGTTACTCGAAACAAAATTTTCACCTTGTTGGAAACCTTTGTAACCCATGTTGGTACCCGTTTAAGTAGTACCGCATCAAACATAATATGTACACGACCATCACTCCCACGTACCGTCAGGTCTATCAGGAGTCCCCCAGGTCTCCTAAAACAAACATTAGATCAGTCAATCGATCTCCTGATTGTTGTAGTGACACCGAGAACAACACTCAGGAAGATACTCTCTAGTACCTAGGTAATCAGGTAGTACAACTAAGGGTAAGGTTGATCCTCCTTAATTGTTTCCCTAAGATATTGGGTCAAGTACTACTTTTAGACCATGCACGATATTAGAGAGATATAACATAGGGAAAACCCTTGTCTATAGGAACCCTAAAAACCCTAACCCTTGGTAAAGGAACAAAAGAGATATATTGTCACGCAACCCTGCCTCCTGCATTCTAGTTGTGACATTCCTACACAATTTTCCTATTAACAATTTGGGAAAATCGTCACTGTAGTATTCTTTAGGCTGAAGTATAACTCTACAGAAGTTAAAAAACAAATGAGTATAGTGGTCCCGTTGGGACCCTTATTTGGGAGATATCCCCTTGGATTCCTCTCTTCTCCCTGATCCTCATGGTACCTATAATTTTTAAGCCTTTTTTTTCTGTGGACCTGACCCCCTTCCCAACACCCTTATTTGGGACCTATCCCAAATATAGTGTAGCTACAAGGAATAATATGGGGTACCTAGGGAGTTACCTAAGGGGAATAATAGTAGATAAGTATTGTTATGTATAAAGGCCACTTTTAGTAAATAAGGCCTAGTGTGAATGCAATAAATGTAGGAGGACTTACTAGAAGGTTCTTGGTGTTTTTACTCTCTGTTCCGTTGGCATTTTCTGAAATATTTTTGTTTCTACATACTAGAATACATCTGGTACCTTATAGTAGTACTACTAATTACTACAACCAAATTATCCCAAGACTCTGGAAAAAAACATAACAAGATACTACACTTTCTTCTTCCTCCATCTTAATATCAATATAGACATGTTGACTTAATAAAGTATTAAAAGAATATAGATGCTCCATTACATAGTCACCATCATCCATCCTAATATGATAAAACTTCTTTCAAAGAAACAACCTATTTTCCAGGGACTTCGACTAAATCAAATTCTCTAACTTACCTCACAACTTATTTGCATTGTCTTCTCTAGAGATATTCAGCAACACCAATTCTAAGTTGTAGAGTCAAATTGTACTTATCACATTTCTTTCCTTTTCTTATTCTTCCAACATACTGGTGGGTTTTGTTCTTGGATCCAAAAAAACTCACAATGCTCTATCTACAAGAATATATTCTATCTTTTGCTTCCATAACTTGAATCTCTAACCATTAAACTTCTCTATTTCTATTCTTTAACTACTTGCCATTTATCTTTACACAAGATTCACTACAAAGATACCACTCAAGCTATACATGGTTATCATAGACCCAAGATACCCTTTCTCTTCACAAAATGATAGGGATTCTAGTCCTTAGTCTTAGCATAAGTTTATCTCCTTAGTCTTAACATATGTATTTCTCATTATTATTTGGGTAGGAGATTGTTATTGTAGTTTGAGAGTCGTGATTGCTGATGTTTGGACAACATCGGGAAGACATTATTCCATATATATATATATATATAATAAACAAGTAGTTATTTATTATCCAAGGGACACATCCTTTCATGGATGCTCACCATATGTTCTCTATATATGGAACACTCATTATTGTAATAATACATCGATCATATATCATATCGTATTATCTCATATAGAAAAAATCGACATGGTATCAGAGCAGGACTGGGCTTGACTCCCTCACGGGAGGCCCGAGAAAATGAGAGAAGATAGATTGCATCAAAACCGTTGTGTGCGATAGAAAGATTTTGGCTGAATATGCACTAAAGGAATTTTCGAATCCTAGATATACAACAATTTAACACAAAATACATTTGTGTGACCACACCGAATATTAACGTGAACGATTTATTGAAGAATATGTCTGAAGGCGGAGATGGATCTAACTAGATTGGTTACGTGGCAGTGTCAGACGATGACACATAGATCAAATGTCATGGATGTAGAGATATTGTGGTGGCATTGAGAGGCACTGCAACATGGATGGAATGGATAGCTAATTTTATGCATACACTAAGTCTGCCTCGTTTTAATCCATTAGACTCTCATGAGGATGTGAAGGTGGAGATGGGATTTCTGAGCATCTACACTTCCCACGATTATTCATGTAGGTTTAACCATGGAAGTGCAAGAGAGAAGCTTCTGTGTGAAATTGCGAGCTTTTACATAAATTCAAGGGAGAAGAGCTTAGCATAACCATAAAAAGACATAGCATGGGGAATGTGTTGGCTATGCTAGGTTCTTCTGATATCGCTGAGCTTGAACTAAATTTCTCCCATTATGAATCTTGTTGTAGAATACCAATCATGGTATATTCATTTGCAAGGCCCCGCATTGGAAATATTTCTTTCAAAGATCAATGTGATGAATTGGGCATTAGAATTATGTGGGTTGTGAATGTTCACGATGTGGTGACAAAGATACCCGGTGTAATATTCAATGAGAAATTTAGGATCTAGAAAAATGTGATGGACAAAATTTCTTGGACTTTTTCTCACGTTGGTGTCGAGCTAGCATTGGATCACAAGCTATACACACAATTCTTCAAACTAAAAACTCATCATTCATCGTGCATTCACGATCTATCAACATATTTGCAGGTATTGACATGCCACTACAACCATCACCATCAACATCTCCATCAAGATAACAACCTCTAATTGCATTATGAGTGGAACATCGATTATGGCTCTACATTAGTAAGGCACCTTCGTAGTGTCTTTTAGAAATATACTATATCATCTCATATGAAAAATCTGGTCGAAATTGATGATATGGTCAGAGAGCAGAGAGGGAGTAGCCAATGAAGTAGACTACACGTAGGTTTTTCTTCGGTGACAGAGGGAGATGGCCTCTGAGTTCGAGATGAAGGATTTTGTCTTAATGCATTACTATTTGGGATTAGAAGTATGGAAAAAACTAGGTGAGATATTCCTTGGTCAAGGGTATCATGTTATCATAGTTCTTCAAGATATTTGGGATGATGGATTGCAAGTCCATGACCACTCCCATACTGACAAACCTAAAGAAACTGAGAGACTATGATTCAGAAGTGGTGTATCCTTCTATGTACCAACAATTTATCAGATCATTGATGTATTTGGCCGAATATTTTCTTTGCAATAAACACTCTAAGCTAGTTCTAGGTGGAACCGAGACATGAGCATTGGATAGCCGCAAAGTGAATTTTGAGATATTTGCATGGAATGCTAAATTATGGTTTAAGATATGTCTCAAACAGTGATGTACAACTGTAGGTATATATAGGATCCAATTGGGCAAAGAGTGGAAGTGACAGAAAGAGTATTTCTGGTGTATGTTTCAGATTGGGCTCTGCTATGATTTCTTGTCTTAGTGGGAAGAAAAATTCGGTAGCACTCAATACAACAAAGGAAGATTACATAAAAACTAGTGTGGCAATCCATGAAGCAGTATGGCTTTGAAATCTCCTTGCATATTTATTTGGTTAGATGCTTCAGCCTACGTTGGTTCACTGTGACAATCAAAGTTGAGTAAGACTATCAATGAATCCAGTTTCTCATGACAAGTTAAAGCATGTAGAGATCAAATATCATTATATACGAGATATGGTGCAGAGAGGAGCTGTTATACTTCAGTACATTTCTATCGATGAGAAGACTGTTGACCTTCTGACCAAGCCATTTTCTAGAGAAAAGTTTTGTGTACTTCCGAGACAAGCTTGGTGTGGCATAGAATGTCTTTCTTGCTGAGAGGTAGTGTTTATGTTTGAGGCAACATCATGATACATTCTCCCTAGAGGGTCCTGTGGGGACTATTAGGGAGGAATGTGGAATTCATCCTAACGTGCCTCATATGGTCAGATGAATTTACCAAGACATAGGTTTCACGAGGAAACATCGATATGTCTTAGGGGACATTGGTTCCATGAGGGAACCTCGATGTGTCCTATATATGTTTGAGGCAACATCATGAGACATTCATTATCCCCAGAGGGTCCTGTGTGTACTAGTAGGGGGGAATGTGGACTTCATCCTGACATGCCTTAGATGGCAAGATAAAGGAACTGAGACATTGGTTTGACGAGGAAACCTCGATATGTCTTGAGGAACATTGGTTCCATGAGGGAACCTCAATGTTTCCTATAGATGTTTGAGGCAACATCACGAGACATTATCCCCAGAGGGTCCTGTGTGAACTAGTAGGGGGGAATGTGGACTTCATCTTGACGTGCCTTAGATGGCAAGATGAAGGAACCGAGACATTGGTTTCAAGAGGAAACCTTGATATGTCTTGAGTAACATTGGTTCCATGAGGGAACCTCGATGTGTCCTAGAGATGTTTGAAGCAACATCATGAGACATTCTCCATGGAGGGTCCTATATGGAATAGTAGGAGGGAATGTGGAATTCATCATGACGTGCCTTAGAGGGTCAGATGAAGGAACCAATACATTATTTTCATGAGGAAACCTCGATATGTTTTGGGGGACATTGGTTCCATGAGGGAACCTCGATGTATCCTAGAGATGGTTGAGCCAAAATCATGAGAAATTCTCCTAGGAGGGTCCTATATTATGGACTAGTAGGAGGGAATGTAGGCTTCATCCTGATGTGCCTCAAATCGTCAGATAAGGAACCAAGACATTGGTTTTACGAGGAAACCTCGATATGTCTTCGGTGACATTGGTGTTGATATTATAGTAGTTGCGGGAGGTATTTACCTCCATGTGTAAACCTGATGAGAATAGAATATTCCAGGAAGCAAGAAGAAACCCTAATTGATTGGTTAATAACCCTAGAAGACAAGTCACCTCAAGGGAATGACTTGTATTAGGTTATTAGCCTCCAAGAGAAGAATTCGACTAAAGGAAATAATATATACTAAATAATTAGTACCCTGAATGAGAAGTCGACCCAGGAAGTCTTCCATATTTAGTATAAATATAGGAGGCCAGTATTCATTCTAGCAGGCATTCTCACAACTGCAGAAGCAACACTTGTGCGCACTACAGTTGGCCAGTTGTGCGCAATTTTGGAGGAGAGATGTTGTTGCAACTGCTACAGCTAGTAGATTTTGGTTTTGTCTTCGACTATCTCTTGGTTGTGGTTTGGACTCTCTGATCAACTTGTGTTTGGTGTGCTATCCTTGGAAAAATGTGCACCACCTTTGTTTGGCTATATAGCCTAGGGTTTTCTTCTGGAATGATTCTATGTCAAGGTTAAGGTGCTCGGAGGGTGGCTTCAACTTATGGTTGGGTGACAATAGTGATATTGTCTATGGTTAAATGAGCACATCCATCATATTCTAATAGGTTATGGGCCCACACATCCTTCATTCAGTCTAACCACTATAAGGGATCATATCCATAAGGATACTAAGCTCGTTAAAGAACTGTCGCTAGGGTTTATAGCAGGAGCAGTTACTAAAGCAATGTCACTAGGGTTACTAGCAGGTGCAGTTGCATAAACCCTAAACCTCTCGTTGAGGCACCTTAAGTGAAGGGATTGACCTAATTTCTGGATAGACTAGTGCCCTCTAGCATAGCATACATCCTTGTACTCTCAGCAAGCCAAGACGTCAAGTTTAAGTTTTTGGTCAAATCTAGGGTTGACCAAGTCAAAGCAGCAATGAATTACTCTATGAAGTCAGAAAACAAGTTAGATGGGGCTTCTAACTTCAGAGCGTGGAAGACAAGGATTGACCTCATCCTCGCCAAGAATAAAGTGTTGGATATCGTGAAAGGAAAGATCGTAGAACCAAAGTTTGAAGAAGGAAAAGAGAAGGAATCGCAGAACGTTGTAGTTATGGAGAAGTTCAAAGAAACTGACATCAATGCCATGAGTATCATAGTGGACTCTATAAAATACCACTTGATACCCTACATCTCCCATCTTGATTCATCTAAGAAGATTTACGATGCCCTAACAAACCTTTTCTCAGTCAGAAACATTGGACAAGTAATGAGTCTGAAGAATGAGCCTCGTGACATGAAGATGAATGATGATGACAACATAACATCATACTTTGTGAGAATCTCTCAATTAATATATCAACTACAAGTTATTGAAGAAATCATCTCAAAGAAGGAACTAGTAAATATAGTACTCAACAGTCTTCCCAAGACATGGGATGCATTTTCCGCAAGCATGAACACAAGGAAGGCGTAGCCTACATTTGAAGAAATTTGGACTTATTGTGCACAAGAAGAATCAAGAATTAGTGCAAAAGATAAACCTCAAAAGAAATAAGATGATCAAGCCTTCATAGAAAGGTTCAAGGATTTCAGGAACAAAAGGAAGTTTGGCTCAAGGAAGAAGCAAAATCAAGAGAAAGATATGTCAGAAATACAATGCTTCAACTGTCAAAAATATTGTCACTACAAGAATCATTGTCCCGAGCTAAAGAAAAGTAAGGAGACACACGAAGCATCTGTTGCCGAAGAAAAGGAATCTTTAAAGAAGACTAAGAAAGATAAAACATACTTCTTCTTCTAAGACAAGGTAACATTACTCCTCACAATTCTTGTACATACCATGTTTACATAGTTTCTGTACATATCTTGCATATCTATCTCTTAGAAGATAAGATGTTCAAAATAAACTAAACCTATGGAAGATCAACAAAATAAGGACATGCTATCACAATGACTACAGTTAGGCAATACACATGAAAGGATGAATTACATCAACAACCCCTGGTAACAATTCATGTGGAAGCTATTACATAAGTAACAACTGCAATATAAGCCGAAATCAAAATCAATCTGGAAGAAACCTAGAAGAAGTAAAGACAGAAAGAAGTCAGCTATCAAGAGGAAATTGGAAAAAGGTTTGTGACACTTTTCAGTAAGGATGCAAACGAAAGCGTGGACTCTGTTAGATGGAGGGAGCTGATTATATATTCCAAAAGAAGAGAATGAATTCATACATGAAGCAAGAATTAGGAGGGAGCTAATCCTATGATCTATTGAAAATGATGAAGTATATATCCATGGTAACAGTCATGAAAAGGCATTACATGTTCAGTATGAATTTAGAAAAAGTATTCTTCAAAAAGAAGCCTTAAAGTATCCCTGGTTGTCCATCCACATCCTATGCTGAAAGGAAGAAGTTGGAATCTTCAAGGCATGGAATATATAGAAAACTCCATGAACCAAGAGCTAAAAATAAACATGAAGAAGAACATGAAGATTCCAAGAAAGAAAGAAAATCCATAACAACCAGTCATTGTATCGAGAATCACAAGACTACCAACTTGATCTAAACTCACTAAAAGAAATCAAGCAAAGGAACTGATGAAGAACAGTTTATGGAAGACTTATGAATGTAAGCATTGAGAGATCTAGAACTAGGGGTTCTCCCAGATGGAGGGAGAAGACTATGATGATTTCTTGTTCTAGTAAACCAAATATACCTCTACATGAGCCATTATATTGTCTGCAATATCCATGGGTTGGAATTGACATCAGATGAATGAAAAGACCGTTCTCCATAATAATTGAACAAAGAGCGCATGTAGAGAAACCTCAAGGCTTTGAGGTATACTAGAAAGAGACCCTTGTATGCAGATGGAAGAAGACAACTTGGTGGAGAACCTTCAATACACAACAGAAGTGTGGTGAAGACTCTCTATAACAAAGATATTGTATCATAATGGTTACTCAGAAGCTCAGGATGATGGATTTCTAATCCATGACAAACTCTCGTGATGGAAAAAGAAGAACCACTTGGATATGTTCCAGTTTTACCCTTGCCACGATGTTATGAGCTAGTAGGAAACAAAGATGAATCCAACAATGATATACTTTATTGATCAAAGCTATATGAAGCCTTCAGAGAAAAACTGGTGTTCCAGAAAGACCAAATCACATTTGATATCAAGCATTACATTCTCTGCGATGAAGTCCAAAAAAGAGAAAGTGGATCTCCAATATATATATCTCCACAGATGAGAAGATAAGGAGACATTTTGGTAAAGCCTCTGTCCAAGATGAAAGAGTTTGTGTACTCAATCTGGAGCTCATGGAGACAACTTCCTTATTGAAAAAGGAAGAGATGACTCCTAGGTTGGGAGGGAGCACTGATGTGTTATTGATTTATGGACAGTCATTTTTCAATTCAAAAAATGGTCCAGAATGAGCAGTTCCTTTCCAGTTCAGAAAGTGGTTTGAGATTTTTGACGGACAAGCATTTTCCAGTTCGGAAAATGGTCCAAATCGAATGGTTATTTTCGTAATGAAAATGGTTCGATGGATTGTTGATGTACCATAGACAACGATTTCCCATTGTGGTTAACATGGGGAATGGTCTAGGATAGTCTCTATTCTTGAAAGTCGCTCTTAGTAGTGGTCAAGAAGATTGGTCTGCCTCATTGGACAATCATTCTTTCAAAGCTCACAATTGTGGGAAGTTTCAAAGAATGGTCCATTTTGGAGGTTGGTGCAGGACAGTCATTTCCTTAGGAAATGGTCCGGATATTCATTCCCTAGGGAAGATTCATTCTCTCTAGGTTCCACTTTGTTTAGTGCCGGAGGAATGGCCCAGATAGGTGGATGGTCTAGGTTCAGCAATCAGGGACAGGCATTCCCTAGGGAAGACTCATTCTCTCTAGGTTGCACTTTGTTTAGTGTTGGAGGAATGGCTCAGGATAGGGAATGGTCCAGGCTCAGAAATCAGGACAATTATACTTCCTTGCTTAATAAGAATAGTCCAGATAGCTCATAATTTATTTTTGACCTTATGAGGGAAGATGCTCCTCCATATCTCATAGATTTGAGTGGAAGAATGGCTTAGATGATTCAGTTTATATCATAACAATGTTTTCTGTGCAAGTTGATATCAGATGATTGTTATGGACACTGTATGTCTCTAGACAGTAGATGTATGCTACTGTGGTGGATTGTGTTCCACTGATTGTGACTATACATCACTGATAAAGTATATGTTTGCTACTTGGTGTGGTAGTGTACCACTGGATTGTAGTTGAGTACTACTATGGATAGACACAGGTGTGTTCTATTGAATGATATTGTTCTGATTGCCTTGAAGACTATCAACAGTATTGGAAATGATTATCCACTAGATGGATGATTAATGGACAAAAATTTCCCAGACAGAAAATGGTCCATGACATTTACTCTTCTAGGACATATGCCTGGATTAGAAGAATGGTTCTTGTGTCACTCTATGGAGTGAGTGACTTATCCAGCATCATGTCTTATTACTACGATGGAGTATGGTTTTGAGAGATGATGCAGTTGATGACATTGATAGTGATGATGGTGCTCATGATATAATCATGACATAGTCTATACGACTATGTTGACGCTACCGAGTGAATGGTATGTTTGTGCTCAAGACCATTACCTTCAATACCTCCCTAGCTAGGATGGAGTGTTGATATTATAGTAGCTGCGGGAGGTATTTACCTCCACGTTTAAACCCGATAAGAATATAATATTCTAGGAAGCAAGAAGAAACCCTAATTGATTGGTTAATAATGCTAGAAGACAAGTCAGCTCAAGGGAATGACTTGTATTAGGTTATTAGCCTCTAAGAGAAGAAGTTGGTTAAAGGAAATAATATATAATAAAGAATTAGTACCCAGAATGAGAAGTCGGCCCAGACAGTCTGCTAGATTTAGTATAAATACATGAGGCCAGTCTTCATTCTGGCAGGCATTCTCACAACTGCAGAAGTAACACTTGTGTGCACTGCAATTGGCCAGTTGTGTGCAAGTTTGGAGGATATTTGTTGTTGCAGCTAGCAAATTTTGGTTTTGGCTTGGACTATCTCTTGATTGTGGTTTGGACTCTCTGATCAGCTCGTGTTTGGTGTGCTATCCTTGGAGAAAGGTGCACCACCGTTGTTTGTCTATCTAGCCTATGGTTTGCTTCCAGAATGATTCTCTGTCAAGGTTAAGGTGCTCAGAGGGTGGCTTCGGCCTATGTTTGGGTGACAATACTGATATTGTTTATGGTTAAATGAGCACATCCATCATATTATAACAATTGGTTCCATGAGGGAACCTCGATGTGTCCTAGAGATGTTTGAGGCAACATCATGAGACATTCTCCCCAGAGGGTCTTGTATGGACTAGTAGGAGGGAATGTGGACTTCATCCTGACATGCCTCATATGGTCAGATGAAGGAACCAAGACATTGGTTTCATGAGGAAGCCTCTATATTTATTGTGAGACATTGGCTCCATGAGGGAACCTCGATATGTCTTAGACATTGGTTTCATGAGGAAACCTCGATATGTCTTAGACATTGGTTTCATGAGGAAACCTCTATATGTCAAATATGGTTTAAGATGACTTATCTTGATCAGCCCCAAGGAACTGACCACCCCTTATAGGATGAGATAGCTCAAGTCTTGTGGATATCAACTACATCCTTGACTGGTACAGAAGGGAACAGTGAATCTCTAGTACATCTCCATCAATGAGCAGATAGAAGATATTCTGAAGAAGATCTTGTCCAAAGGGAATTTTGTATACTTCGAGGAAAAACTGGGGCTTGTGGAGATTACTCCTTTGGTTGAGAGGGAGTGTTGAAATTCTTGCATTGTGGATAGTCAATGTGTTTCTGGAATGACATTCTCCCTGTGGAGAATGGTCCAAGTTGGACAGATTGTTGATATATCATGGACTGACATTTTCTATGGAAAATGGTCCAGGACTAATATTCTTATGTGGTACAGATGGTGACCTAATCAGGATGAATGGTTCGCACCCTATGGCACATATGGTGACCTGATTAGGGAGGTTGGTACAAGACTGACATTCTTCCCATTGAACAGATGGAAACCCGATCAGGAAAAATGGTCCTTGTAGTCACATGACACTCTGTTGAGTGCATGAAAACTGTGGGACACATGTGTAGTCGTGAAACTATGGAGGAGACTATGTGTCTCTATATAGTAGTTGTGTGCTACGATGGTGGTTGTGTACCAATGGAAGAGACAGTGTGTCTCTAGAAAGTAGTTGTGTGATACTACAGTGGTTGTGCACCATTGGAAGTGATTGTGTGTCACTGGACAATAGTTGTGTGCTACTAGCAGTGGTTGTGTACCACTGGATAGTAGTTATGTACTACTATGGATCAACACAGATGTGTTCTATTGGATGGAATTTTAGTAATTGTGTGCTACTAGTTGATTGTCATGGAGACTACCAAATCACTTGGAGCATTTTTTTTGTTTCTTGATCGTAGAGACTGTGACAGATGATTCAAACTACCAATGACATGGCAGTAGTTGTGTGCTACCAGTTGATTGCAAAGTAGTCAATGGAATACTATATGAAGACATCATGGAAATATACCTCCCTAGATAAGAGGGAGTGTTGATGTTTCAACATCGGGCAAACATTCTTCTAGGATTGGTCATGGTGATTTGACCAGTGGTGAATGGCCCAAATGTATTCTTCAAAGAACATAAGACTCAATGTGCTAGTGTTCCTCCAGTGTGTGGAAACATCGGGCAGACATTCACCCACAAGAGTGCACCTATGGTGAATGTCCCAAGTAAGCATCAGGCATACCTTCTCCTAGATTGGGTTGCAAACTAAGGGAAATAGGATGCATTTATCACAAAGGTGTACATGTGGTAAATGGGCCTAGGCGTAGTCCTTCTTTGATCATTACAAGGGATAATATGGACTCGAGGTGCTTTCCACGTGTTAGTTAACATCGAGCTGACATTCACTCATAGGGGTGTACATGTGGTGAACGACCCTAGTGTGGTCTTTGTCTTATTCATGGTGATTTGAAAAGGAATGATAAATCTCAAGATGATAGATGCTATCACATCCGGACCCAGAGTGAGCCTAATCTCAAAGAGAGTCAATTGGCTCAGAGGGTGAGCCGCAGAGGGAGTTTCCCCTTAATTTAGGTGGGAGAGAGACATATCTCAATACTGATAGATAAGTGTCATGAGTCTAGGGTGAAGTTTGTATACTTAACATAGTTACCAACTTAACAAGAAATCTACATAGTTCTTATTTTTGGGGGGTGTCCAATTTTTTACCCTGTTTTTAAAAATGGTGCTAGCGGTAGCACCTCCCCTCCATTTTTAGGTGGTTTTTTCATATTTTAAATTTTTCCATCCACAATGTTTCCATATTATTTTTTTAAATGCCAATTTTTCATCTATTTTCAATTTTTTCTAATTTTGTTTTATTCAACGGTGTTTTTAGTCATTTTTTTATGCTTCTTTCAATCTTAAAACTTTTTTTTACCATTTACATTTTTGAAGTTACTATTTTTCATATAATTTTGTCTTGTTAATTAATTTATTGTTCGATACTTTTTAAATATAGTGAAAAATATCATTTTTAACACATTGTTTACCTTTACTTCAATGCATCGAAAAAAATTGTAGTTAATAACACTATTTTTTAATATTTAGCAAAAAATACACATTTTGTAGCCATATATAATTAAAAAACCTATACATTTTGGTACATATTACTTAAAATAACATGTCAAATAAATCATTTTTATGGACATAATTGAACAAAAAAAGTCAAAATTTTATAAAAAATTATAATTTTCTTTCATATTTTTATACATTTGAAGTAAAAAATGACAACATTTAATAAAATTTTCCAATGTATAGTGATTCACATACAAATAAAATGAAAAAAAAAAACAATAAAAAGATTCATCACAAAACAACAATAGATACATCTTTATTATTATTTTAAAATTTGAAAGTCAAAACATTACAGTTATAGCTCATCAAAAATTTGCAAAATTGAGCATCGTCTTCAAGGGAATCTTAAAACTAATCAACAATATCATATATCCCAAATTCATCATTCTCAACAGACACATTATCATCTTCTTTGACGTCATTTTGTACTTCCATTGTGTCATTTTGTTCTTCCATTGGCTCTTTGATATCTGCAAGTTCTCTAAAGTGATCCTTTTCGATCATTCCTCCTAATGGTACTTGAGGTTCCTTTGAAAATTTTTCCACCTTTGATTCACTAAAATCTCCTTTCCTCAAGCCAACTTCTTGCATTTCATCTGGAATAGCTAAAATAACATTAATTCTTTGTTGAATAAAACTACACTACATTGGGTCACTTTCAATGGCTATGTGATTCCTTCTTTTTTGTAGGCAACACACTAAAGTTGTACCTAATCACTAAATACAAAATAAACAATGAAGTTAGATACTGTAAAAAGACAAATTAAAAATAATATAAGATTGAAGTATGATTTCATAAATATTAGATCATAATTCTTACCTAAACCGGAGAACAAATCCAAAACCCAATCTCCTTCATTTGAAAATGTATCTATAAGATAATTAATTAATGCTTGTGGCTTTTGATAAATGTTAACCATCTCTCCTTTCAAATATTTTTCTTCATATGTTAGCTTTCTAACCACAACATTGTATAACAATATACTACTAGGAGTCTCTCCATCCTTTTCATTGACAAGAATAGAATTACAAGATTCATCTTTTGTCCAGGTTGTGTTGACAGGCATAAGTGACACACCGTCAACTAGAAGGATAGATCCAGACCGGGGTTGTCTAATTAACCGAAGTCGTTTGGTATGATCTATCCTGACGGTTTTAATGGCTCTGTTAGCCAACTAGGGTCCTAAAACAAAGAAAATAAATAAAGTATTATAAAGTTATAACTACGATACTATGTACATGAATTTAATTATTTACAAGTGTTAAAACATAAACATAAATGTGAACAGGGTATTTACAAATTGCAAGTTTTAGTGGATGTCTTGCAAAATCAATGTTTTTGCAATTGTTTATGAACTAGATAAACAAAGCACATATTTTTATATTTTTTGTTTAATAGTCTAAAAATATAAGAACTCTAAAGATACTAATAAAACATAATTTGAAACAAGAACAGAATAACAGTCACAGCCAATTTAAACTGTCTTATTTCATTAATAAATCAGCTAATAACGGAAATAGAATATGAATAAAA
>JASDQU010242823.1:86698-106989 GCA_032191745.1 Picea mariana
AGGCATTTTCCAGTTCGGAAAATGGTCCATATCAAACAATTATTTTCATAATGAAAATGGTTCGATGGATTGTTGATGTACCATAGACAACGATTTCCCATTGTGGTTAACATGGGGAATGGTCTAGGATAGTCTCTATTCTTGAAAGTCACTCTTAGTAGTGGTCAAGAAGATTGGTCTGCCTCACTGGACAATCATTCTTTCAAAGCTCACGGTTGTGGGAAGTTTCAAAGAATGGTCCATTTTGGAGGTTGGTGCAGGACAGTCATTTCCTTAGGAAATGGTCCGGATATTCATTCCTTAGGGAAGATTCATTCTCTCCAGGTTCCACTCTCTCCAGGTTCCACTTTGTTTAGTGCCGGAGGAATGGCCCAGATAGGTGGATGGTCCAGGTTCAACAATCAGGGACAGGAATTCCCTAGGGAAGACTCATTCTCTCTAGGTTGCACTTTTTTTAGTGTTGGAGGAATGGCCCAGGATAGGGAATGGTCCAGGCTCAGAAATTAGGACAATTATACTTCCTTGCTTAAGAATAATAGTCCAGATAGCTCATCATTTATTTTTGACCTTATGAGGGAAGATGCTCTTCCATATCTCACAGATTTGAGTGGAAGAATGGCTTAGATGATTCAGTTTATATCATAACAATTTTTTCTATGCAGGTTGATATCAGATGATTGTTATGGAGACTGTATGTCTCTAGACAGTAGATGTATGCTACTATGGTGAATTGTGTTCCACTGATTGTGACTATACATCACTGATAAAGTATCTGTCTGCTACTTGGTGTGGTAGTGTACCACTGGATTGTAGTTGAGTACTACTATGGATAGACACAGGTGTGTTCTATTGAATGATATTGTTCTGATTGCCTTGAAGACTATCAACAGTGTTGGAAATGATTATTAGTTAGATGGATGATTAATGGACAGAGATTTCCCAAACGGAAAATGGTCTAGGACATTTACTCTTCTAGGACATATGCCTGGATTAGAAGATTGGTTCTTGTGTCACTCTATGGAGTGAGTGACTTATCCAACATCATGTCTGATTACTGCGATGGAGTATGGTTTTGAGAGATGATGCAGTTGATGACATTGATAGTGATGATGGTGCTCATGATATAATCATGAGATAGTCTATATGACTATGTTGACGCTACCGGGGGAATGGTATGTTTGTGCTCAAGACCATTACCTTCAATACCTCCCTAGCTAGGATGGAGTGTTGATATCATAGTAGCTGCGGGAGGTATTTACCTCCACGTTTACACCTGACAAGAATATAATATTATGGGAAGCAAGAAGAAACCCTAATTGATTGGTTAATAACCCTAGAAGACAAGTCAGCTCAAGGGAATGACTTGTATTAGGTTATTAGCCTCTAAGAGAAGAAGTTGGCTAAAGGAAATAATATATAATAAAGAATTAGTACCCAGAATGAGAAGTCAGCCCAGACAGTCTGCTAGATTTAGTATAAATACATGAGGCCAGTCTTCATTCTGGCAGGCATTCTCACAACTACAGAAGTAACACTTGTGTGCACTGCAGTTGGCCAGTTGTGCACAAGTTTGGAGGAGATTTGTTGTTGCAGCTGCTGCAGCTAGCAAATTTCGGTTTTGGCTTGGACTATCTCTTGATTGTGGTTTGGACTCTCTGATCAGCTTGTGTTTGGTGCGCTATCCTTGGAGAAAGGTGCACCACCTTTGTTTGGCTATCTAGCCTAGGGTTTGCTTCCAAAATGATTCTCTGTCAAGGTTAAGGTGCTCGGAGGGTGGCTTCAGCCTATGGTTGGGTGACAATACTAATATTGTTTATGGTTAAATGAGCACATCCATCATGTTATAACAATTGGTTCCATGAGGGAACCTCGATGTGTCCTAGAGATGTTTGAGGCAACATCATGAGACATTCTCCCCTGAGGGTCTTGTATGGACTAGTAGGAGGGAATGTGGACTTCATCCTGACATGCCTCATATGGTTAGATGAAGGAACCAAGACATTGGTTTCACGAGGAAGCCTCTATATTTATTGTGAGACATTAGTTCCATGAGGGAACCTCGATATGTCTTAGACATTGGTTTCATGAGGAAACCTCTATATGTCAAATATGGTCTAAGATGACTTAGCTTGACCAGCCCCAAGGAACTGACCACCCCTTATAGGATGAGCTAGCTCAAGTCTTGTGGATATCAACTACATCCTTGACATGGTACAGAAGGGAACAATGAAGCTCTAGTACATCTCCATCGATGAGCAAATAGAAGATATTCTGACGAAGCTCTTGTCCAAAGGGAATTTTGTATACTTCGAGGAAAAACTGGGGCTTGTGGAGATTACTCCTTTGGTTGAGAGGGAGTGTTGAAATTCTTGCATTGTGGATAGTCAATGTGTTGCTGGAATGACATTCTCCCTATGGAGAATGGTCCAAGTTGGACAGATTGTTGATATATCATGGACTGACATTTTCTATGGAAAATGGTCCAGGACTAACATTCTCATGTGGTACAGATGGTGACCTAATTAGGATGAATGGTTCACACCCTATGGCACATATGGTGACCTGATTAGGGAGGTTGGTACAAGACTGACATTCTTCCCATGGAACAGATGGAAACCCGATCAGGAAGAATGGTCCTTGTAGTCACGTGACACTCTGTTGAGTGCATGACAACTGCGGGACACATGTGTAGTCGTGAAACTATGGCGGAGACTATGTGTCTCTATATAGTAGTTGTGTGCTACAACAGTGGTTGTGTACCAATGGAAGAGACTGTGTGTCTATGGAAAGTAGTTGTGTGATACTACAGTGGTTGTGTACCACTGGAAGTGATTGTGTGTCACTGGACAATAATTGTGTGCTACTAGCAGTGGTTGTGTACCACTGGATAGTAGTTATGTACTACTATGGATCAACACAGATGTGTTCTATTGGATGACATTTTAGTAATTGTGTGCTACTAGTTGATTTTCATGGAGACTACCAAATCACTTGGAGCAGTTTTTTGTTTCTTGATCACAGAGACCATGACAGATGATTCAAGCTACCGATGACATGGCAGTAGTTGTGTGCTACCAGTTGATTGCAGAGTAGTCAATGGACTACTATATGAAGACATCATGGAAAGATACCTCCCTAGATAAGAGGGAGTTTTTATGTTTCAACATCGGGCAAACATTCTCCTAAGATTGGTCATGGTGATTTGACTAGTGGTGAATGGCCCAAATGTATTCTTCAAAGAACATAAGACTCAATGTGCTAGTGTTCCTCTAGTGTGTGGAAACATCGGGCAGACATTCACCCATAAGAGTGCACCTATGGTGAATGTCCCAAGTAATCATCATGCATACCTTCTCCTAGATTGGGTTGCAAACTAAGGGAAATAGGATGCATTTATCACAAAGGTGTACATGTGGTAAATGGGCCCAGGCATAGTCCTTCCTTGATCATTACAAGGGATAATATGGACTCGAGGTGCTTTCCACGTGTTAGTTAACATCGGGCTAACATTCACTCACAGGGGTGTACCTGTGGTGAACGACCCTAGTGTGGTCTTTGTCTTATTCATGGTGATTTGAAAAGGAATGATAAATACTCAAGATGATAGATGCTATCACATCCGGACCCAGAGTGAGCCTAATCTCAAAGAGAGTCAATTGGCTCAGAGGGTGAGCCACAGAGGGAGTTTCCCCTTAATTCAGGTGGGAGAGAGACATATCTCAATACTGATAGATAAGTGTCATGAGTCTAGGGTGAAGTTTGTATACTTAACATAGTTACCAACTTAACAAGAAATCTACATAGTTCTTATTTTTGGGGGGGGTCCAATTTTTTACCCTGTTTTTAAAAATGGTGCTAGCGGTAGCACCTCCCCTCCGTTTTTAGGTGGTTTTTTGATATTTTAAAATTTTCCATCCACAATGTTTCCATATTATTTTTTTAAATGCCAATTTTTCATCTATTTTCAATTTTTTCTAATTTTGTTTTATTCAACGGTGTTTTTAGTCATTTTTTCATGTTTCTTTCAATCTTAAATTTTTTTTTTACCATTTACATTTTTGAAGTTACTATTTTTCATATAATTTTGTCTCCTTAATTAATTTATTGTTCGATACTTTTTAAATATAGTGAAAAATATCATTTTTAACACATTGTTTACCTTTACTTCAATGTATCGAAAAAAATTGTAGTTAATAACACTATTTTTTAATATTTAGCAAAAAAATACACATTTTGTAGCCATATATAATTAAAAAACCTATACATTTTGGTACATATTACTTAAAATAACATGTCAAATAAATCATTTTTATGGACATAGTTGAACAAAAAAAGTCAAAATTTTATAAAAAATTATAATTTTCTTTCATATTTTTATACATTTGAAGTAAAAAATGACAAAATTTAATAAAATTTTCCAATGTATAGTGATTCACATACAAATAAAATGAAAAAAAAAAAAACAATAAAAAGATTCATCACAAAACAACAATAGATGCATCTTTATTATTATTTTAAAATTTGAAAGTCAAAACATTACAGTTATAGCTCATCAAAAATTTGCAAAATTGAGCATCGTCTTCAAGGGAATCTTAAAACTAATCAACAATATCATATATCCCAAATTCATCATTATCAATAGACACATTATCATCTTCTTTGACGTCATTTTGTGCTTCCATTGTGTCATTTTGTTCTTCCATTGGCTCTTTGATATCTGCAAGTTCTCTAAAGTGATCCTTTTCGATCATTCCTCCTAATGGTACTTGAGGTTCCTTTGAAAATTTTGCCACCTTTGATTCACTAAAATCTCCTTTCCTCAAGCCAACTTCTTGCATTTCATCTGGAATAGCTAGAATAACATTAATTCTTTGTTGAATAAAACTGCACTACATTGGGTCACTTTCAATGGCTATGCGATTCCTTCCTTTTTGTAGGCAACACACTAAAGTTGTACCTAATCACTAAATACAAAATAAACAATGAAGTTAGATACTGTAAAAAGACAAATTAAAATAATATAAGATTGAAGTATGATTTCATAAATATTAGATCATAATTCTTACCTGAACCCGAGAACAAATCCAAAACCCAATCTCCTTCATTTGAAAATGTATCTATAAGATAATTAATTAATGCTTGTGGTTTTTGATAAATGTTAACCATCTCTCCTTTCAAATATTTTTCCTCATATGTTAGCTTTCTAACCACAACATTGTATAACAATATACTACTAGGAGTCTCTCCATCCTTTTCATTGACAAGAATAGAATTACAAGATTCATCTTTTGTCCAGGTTGTGTTGACAGGCGTAAGTGACACACCGTCAACTGGAAGGATAGATCTAGACTAGGGTTGTCTAATTAACCCAAGCCATTTGGTATGATCTATCCTGACAGGTTTAATGGCTCTGTTAGCCAACTAGGGTCCTAAAACAAAGAAAATAAATAAACTATTATAAAGCTATAACTACGATACTATGTACATGAATTTAATTATTTAAAAGTGTTAAAACATAAACATAAATGTGAACAGGGTATTTACAAATTGCAAGTTTTAGTGGATGTCTTGCAAAATCAATGTTTTTGCAATTGTTTACGAAGTAGATAAACAAAGCACATTATTTATATTTTTTGTTTAATAGTCTAAAAATCTAAGAACTCTAAAGATACTAATAAAACATAATTTGAAACAAGAACAGAATAACAGTCACAGCCAATTTAAACTGTCTTATTTCATTAATAAATCAGCTAATAACGGAAATAGAATATGAATAAAACTAACCTGAGATTAGTCACATAATGTGTCTATATCCCTGTGCAATTCAAAATTCCAGCTATCTTTCCTGTGAGAGAAACCTATAACAGGCTTGTGCTAATATTCCCAGAATAAACTCAAGGTCTTTTCGGAGCAATGATATAAGAGCAGAGAAATAAACATATAGATCCAGTGACCTTGTAATGATGAGTGCTTATAGTAAAAGAAATTTAACATGAAGCATTCATATAACACATCAAATTAACATCAAGCCTAAATCAATGATATTAAAATAAAATAGCGATCACAGATACAATATATGAACAACAAACTATAGACATAATTTAAAGTGTTGAATAAAATGAAACATTATATGCTAATAAGACTAAAGTTGTTTAACATATTAATATTCCATAATATAAAAGGAAAAACGTAATGGAACAGTGTCACGCTAGTCTAAAGCCGAGATGTGAACAACTTTTCCATATAGTCTTAGGAATTACATGTCCATAATGTGTTTGAATCAAATATGTTTTCACCACAAGACTAAACAATATTTAAAGTAATCTAGGATCCAAATACTCATATCACACAGGATAGAGTTGAATCTCCCAAAATCAAGTAATATTAAAAAAATAGTGAATTGGAAACCACTCATACAAGAGTTGGTTAAATCAATGTTTTATAAAACATAAAGAAGGAGAAACTACTAATCATTTAAGCGTATAATTGAAAGTATTTACTCCAAGAAATCAACAACACAATCTCCCATTTCCTGAGAATAGCAAAACCAATTTGATAAATTAGAAAAACAATTACTAATAACTAATTATTATTAAAAAGGGACTTGGCTACAGAATCATAGATTCTGTAGCCAATCTTAATTTTAATAAATGAAATCAAAATTCAAATCTACTTATTTCGACTTAGATAACAGAAATGAAAATAAAATTGTTTTACCATTAAAAAATAGCCAAAGAGGGATCAGACAGTTCAAAGTTTATAACTGCTTTGACACTGGTCGTATTCTTAATGACTATGTTTCCATACCTCTTGATTCGTTTATTCTTCCTCTCTGTATGTACCTTGAGATCAAGGTTCTCTTGCTTCAACATATCGTTCTGAGTAGTCAAGGTTCTAATTCGGGCCTGTAAGAGAGGAACATCGGTATAGTAGCGCTCTACCCAATTGAGACAACTATCACAGTGTACTAGGGAGATGGCAGATCGACACAAGACACAGTCAACCAAGGGTGTTTCAGTCTTACCTTCTGTTTGTTTCAGATCGTGCTCAATACTCGAAAATCCTTCTTTACCTTTAAGACATGGAGGTAAATTAGTCATGAAATCATATGGTTCAACATGGGTGATAACCTCCCTCTTGGAACACTGACCTTATGGATCTTCTCAAGCTAAGAAATCCTCTACCTCAGGATCTAAACCCTCATCGATCTTGATCAGATCGATCAAGCTCAGATGAGTATCCTTTATGTTCCTTGTTTTTCTAGAGATTAGGCAACCGACCTTCTTATTCTTGAAACCCAAATCTGTGCACTATTGTTTCCTTCCTGTACAGAGTTTCTTGTCATCAGATTTAATATTAACATTCAAACTAGCATCGTTCATAGACACATGGGGATCATTTCCCTTCAATTCAGCAGTCACTTGTTCTGGAGATCTAGTAGGTGAAAACCTACACATTGATCCTTTATATAGAGGGGCTTTATCAATAAACTTTGGTTCATTAATTGAATTAATGAACTGGATTTCAACCACTGGCTTGTCCGATTTAGGGTTTGCATTTAAAAGAGGGTTGGTTGTAGGGTCAGCCTGGGCGAAGCCATTTCTCATCAGAAAGGTCTCCCAACTATCACCTATGTTCGACAGATGATACACCAACAAAATTTTAACAAGTCCATGGTGGAACAGGCTCGAATTGATACCCTATCACTTGTAACGCTTAAACATCTTGTAGAGACTCATCAGTAGGTAAAAGGGCATATCTAACTCGAAACCTATGAAATTCATAAGAGAACGGATATGGTATAGAAAAACCAGACCGTATCGACCTTCACACGTAACAAATTGCTTCAGAATTAACAATAAACTATGTCATCTGGGTTTTAACAGAGCGATAGGAATACCTTTTATTCAGCAAGTGGTTTTATGGGAGATCATAAACAAACTCCACGGGACCTCTTCTATTCTAGCATTTTAAAACCACCTCTCACCCTTTGATGGGAGCCCTGTTGCTTTTCTCATGAAATCCTTTGTCAATTCTAATTGTATGTCTCCAATATTAGCTCTGAAACCGTCGAAGGTTTGTGCAAAATCTTTCACAACCTGGAGATTATAACCCTCGAACTTCTTGAGGAATATATCCTAGCCACAATCCTTTAAGTCATAAATAATGTCGTCATGGGATAGTAAGTCCTGCAATCCATTCGGCTCTTTACGAACAACGGGTTCCATGACCATTGTAACAAGGATGCAATAGAAATCACTCGGTATAGCTTTAGACTCCCAACGTGTGAGCAACATAAACATGCCTGAAAAGAGAGTGGAAGTATGAAAATAGTAGAGCCTGGGGGCTATCATAACTCGGATAGGGGAAATGGTGAGAATGAAAACCAGTGGGTTCATTGAATTCCTTACCATCTCTTGCGATGAGTGACAAACCTACAGAGTACAAAACCTTATGTAGATAATGAATAGTTTCATTAATGTTTTAAGCCAGCAAGGTGAGGTGAAAACACAAGTACAACATGTCTATACTCATTGGTATGAATGTTGATACGACCACTAAACTCATGAGAAGAATATCAATATTTAAACCAAGGTTCTTCATGCATCAAAACAATTAGAAAATGAACTATCGAATCATTGAATTCATAGCAACCATATTAACACAAAAAATCGATAATGGATTAATCAACCATTTCATAAGACTTGAATTTCAATTACATGTGGGTGGATTTTTAAAAGATATTTCTAAGGCACAAAATTATTAAACCAAGCCAAGTTTTATGTTTAATTCATGCTTACAGTCATGAATTAAAAATAAAACAAACGAAAATGCAAACAATAAAGATTAATAAGGTAATTTTTAATCAATCATTTCGAAAGTACAAAAAATGTTTACAAATTTGAGGTGATGGCAGCTACAAAAAGTGTAATCTCTTTCAAAAGTGTTAAATATAAAAAAATCATGTGTGGCTGATAACAATGGCAACGTACTGGGCGAAGCGGTTATCTCTGCATCACGAGGAATCAGATGAAATATTTTTTTAAGAAACAGTTGACAATAGGTCAAGCACTCAGAGAATAACGTAGTCCAACATTAGATGTATTTCTGTCAAGAATGTGATCTGGTATCAAATCTTGATTACGAGTGAAACGACGTTTAGGCAACCTACTCTGATATTGTTTACAGGGCCACTGCTTCCAACAGGCGTCCATAGCCTTGGCAGGGATGTCATTTAACCCACTCTAACACCTATGTCCTATCCAAGGGTCATCCATTCATGATAAATAACATATTTATTTTTTATCAATTCAAAAGGACATACCTGAAAATTTTCTTAAACCCGACATTGTTTCACTGCCAATAAGCCTTTTCAGTACCCCGACGAAGTTTCCTTGGCATCATGCATGCATTTACCCGTTGTCAGCAGACCTATTCAGTGTCTCGGTGGGTTTAAAAACACTTCCCACACCTTGCAGTGCTTTTAACTCTCTAGAATTTGTTTATAAATTTACAGAAACTTTATGATATTCAAGAGAGCGGGGTGATACTGAAAATTTCAGATTTTGAAAACAAAAATTGATCCTTTACAACTTATTTTCTTGTTTAATGACCTTCATCATGATCTGAACACTTAGATTTCTATTAAGAAACCATCTCGAGGACTGGAAGGTATAATTGAGTTGTTTTCTGTAAAACAGGGACAACGTTAAGAGTTTTATTGATGATAATCGCGTCTTCTCGTAATTTTAAAGAGAAACCGAGGACATTGTTTTGAACAAAAAATACTTCTGCTGATATGAGTTTTAGCATTTATAGAATTGGTGCTTTGAGGAGTCATCAACTGCTTCTCATGAATACAAATTCTGATTCTCCCTTCCACAAATGAAATGGTGACTCAGACATAATTATTTGAAAAATAAATCAAAATCAAGCAAAATGAAAAGAACCAAAATTAAAAACAAAAAAGAAAATTAAAAATATGTACAAAAGGGTGGATCTGAAATCATTAGGTGAAATACCTTTTGAGAGCCTAGCCATTCACTAGGAAAGTGTCTAGCTGTCACTCCAAATTATGCAGACGGAAAGAGCTAGGACCCATTTTTCAGAAATTACAAATGGACCCAACCACAAATTATGGAACTTGGAGTGTTCCCCCTTTCCCACGTGAGCTTTGTCCCATTTGAGAACCAAGTCTCCAACATTGAAATTCCTATCTGAAGAAGAATTTGAATCAAACCATCTTTTTACAATTTGTTGATGCTGATCCAGTTTTTGCTTTGCTTGTGTTCTCACTTCCTCCAATTTTACCAAGGTATTAATTCGATTTTCTAGAGGAGGGCACTCCTATTCAGGAACTTTCTGCTACGGTTGGAGGGAGGGAAGTAAGACATGTGGAGGGGGAATTGTTTCTCTTCCGTAGATGAGGAAGAAAGGGGAATTACCAATAGAGGCTTTTGGGGTTACCCTATCAACCCAAAGTGCATTATACAGTGCATTGTGCCAATTTTTGTGATTTTCCGAAACTGTCCTTTTAAGAATCTTGATCAAATTTTTGTTTGTTGATTATGCTAAGCCATTTCCCTGAGGCTAGTAGCTTGCAGAATACTTCAGTTTAATCCTTTTTTCTAGAGAAAAATGTTCATATCAAGGGATGAAAAGTAAGAGGCGTTATCAAAGACCAGACATTCGGGGATGCCGAATCGAGTGATGATATGAGAGTTAAGGAAAGATACTACCTGATTTGTGTTCACCACTTTTAAAGGTACAACTTTGAACCATCTAGTAAAATAATCCATTGCTGTAAGAATATACTTTTGTTATTGAGAAGAAGAGGGATTAATTGGTCCTATGATGTCAAGACCCCATTGTTGAAAAGGGGAGTCTATAGTAAGCGGCTGCAAAGGGAATGCTACCTTTTTCACCCGTCCTGTAGCCTTTTGGTAGATTGTGCATTTACGACATAGGCATGGGCATCTTTAAACAAAGAAGGCTAATAGTACCCAGCTCTTAGCACTTTGTGGGAAATGGTGTCTCCACCGAAATGACCATCGGCTTCACTTGCATGAAGTTCAGACAGCATTTTTTTTTATTCTTCTTTTTCTAAACAACACATAAGAGCACCATCAAAGTTCTTTCAAAACAATACATCATTGATTAACTGGAAAGATGCAGATTTAATCCTAAGTGATCTTTTGTTTTTAGGATCAATATTACGGGGGGAAGATCCATGTGTCAAATAAAATTTGATATTCTCATACCAAGAATTGCCAGTAACTTGTGCACAACTGATCTGTTTTTCGTCAGGTTGATTGAAAGTTGAGGTGTTGATTTGAATTTCTTGTTCTTCAACTCAATCAACCACTAATTTACACAGGCCTCGACCTCTAACAATCCGTGCAAGGGTTATTTTGAGGTCATATTCCTGTAATGACGTCATCCAATTTTCCCTTTTCTCACCCAGTTCTTTTTGTACTAACAGGTTTCTTACAGCTAGATAAGGAACAATAACCTTGGTTCTATATTTCAACAAGTATGACCGGAAGTGTTTTACTGCTTTGAAAACAACATGCACTTGTTGATCTACTATTGGCTAGTTAAGGTTTTCTCCTTTGAAAGCTGAGCTCATGAAGGCAATGGGTATTTCATTGCTTTTATCATTCTTCTGCGTTAACACAACAACATAAGATCGATCAGAAGTAACGGTATAAAGAGTGAAATCTTGAGAAAAATTGGGACTCATCAAAGAAGGGTCTTCTATTATTGCTTTTCTAATTAAATCAAAGGCCTGAATTTCTTGTGGTCCCCAACGGTACAAAACATCCTTTTTAATTAAATTTTGTAATGGTCTTACCATTTCTGAGAAGCTTGGGACAAATCTTCTAAAGAAATTAATCTTGCCCAAAAAGGACTGCATGGGTTTTTTAGAAGGAGGGGGAAGATTCGAAATAGCTTGGGTTCTTTCAGGGTCAATAATCATTCCATCCTTAAACACTATAAACCCAAGGAATTTACCTTGCTCTACTCAAAAGACCAATTTCTTAGGGTTGAGGGATATGTCGAACTTGCGACATCGTTCCAAGATAGCTCTGAGGTGAGACAAGTGATCTTTTTTTTTTTTAGAGAATACAGTGACATCATCAAGGTAGACCACGACCGACTGGTTAATGAGGCCATAGAAAGCAATGTCCATTGCTCTCTCGAAAGTGGCGCCAACATTTATCAGTCCAAAAGGCATTTTCCTATAGGCATAATTGCCCCATGGGATGCAAAAGGTGGTTTTAAGCTGATCCGAGGGAGACATGAGGACTTGGTTGTATCCCAAAAATCCATCTAGTAAAGATAGTCTTTCAAAACCAAAAACCTGCCGGAGAATTTGTTCCATTGGAGGAACAGGGTATTTATCTTTATCAGATGCTCGGTTTAGGTTTCAAAAATCGACACAGAGTCGAATTTCACCACTTTTCTTCCTTACAGGGGCTAGATTAGACACCCATTGCGTGTGCCTCACCAGGAAAATTTTCATTGCAGTTAGCAATTTATTCAATTATTTTTAAACAGTGGGTTCCATTTTAGGGTGCATCTTCCTCAATTTCTGTTTAAAAGGTTGTGTCTGGGGTTTCATGGGGATGTCATGTTGTATGATATTGGGGTCGAATGTTTTCAAGTCATCATACATCCAAGCAAAAACGTCTTTAAATTATTAAAACAATTTTATAAAAGCAGATCGATCTTGCTCAAAACATCCTGTTCCCATATTAATATTTTGAGGATTTTCCTTTCTTCCTAAATTAACTGTCTCATAAATCAAATAAGAACTGTTCGTTTTACAATTAACTGTCCCTCTAAATTTATCATGCAAATCATACAATTTATCTAGTCTTACAACTGATCTGGGATAGAGTTTACCAGATCAGATGTCGATTCAGGAGATCTAGGATCTGATATTACTGTGAAGTTTCAGAGGTTTTCATCGTGAGTGCCTTCATCAATGACTACACCTTGGAAGGTATCTT
Source organism: Picea mariana (assembly GCA_032191745.1). Lineage (NCBI taxonomy): Eukaryota > Viridiplantae > Streptophyta > Pinopsida > Pinales > Pinaceae > Picea > Picea mariana. The sequence goes on from JASDQU010242823.1 coordinate 99,715, forward strand.
CCATGTGCAGAAAGTTGATGATCTACTGGTCATCATCGAATAATCTCCAATTTGTGATGTTATCTGGGATCAACAGCCTGAACAACAATTCAATTGAAAATGCATTAGGGGAAAGACCTTCAGTGGGAAATAGTTTAGAAGTAAAATTGACCAATAAATCAACTTCTAAATTACTTAATCTAGGAATGGAATTTATGTTAAATGCCAGAAATTTTTGCATCAAACTTCATACCTCAGTTTGGTAGCTTTTTAGATGTGGTGATAAGCAATGTATGGCATTTCTTACATGCTTAACCACAATTTTCGAATCACCAATACCATCAAATTCTGCACGTCCATATCCAAAGATTTCCTAAGTCCTTGTAGAAGTGATTCGTACTCAGTGGTGTTATTAGTGCACTCAAAATCTAGCCGACAAGCAATAAAAGTTTTATTACCTATAGGATCGATGAGTACTTGGCATACTTGGTAAGGCTGATGTCTGAGTATAGATTATAACTTTGGATTGTTGCCCGGGATTAGAAATAGAAGAAATTTTGGTCATGAAATTACTAAAGAAGGTATTCATTCCCTGTGTTTCAAATCATTTTGTAGATGTAATGAATGGCTCATTTGAATCATTTAGATCTGTTACAGTATTCTTCAAATAACGTTCTCTATTTATCTTGATTTTGTTGGGCTGTCCATTTTCAGGCAGCCACAAGTGAGACCAATCTATGGCAAAGTAACCATGCAGTTGTTATGACCAATCCCTGCTTAAGAACAAACCATAAACTTCGGGGACATCAACAACGATGATGTCAATTATCTTATGAACCTTAGGATTGGACGATAATCTAATCAGAACATTCTTAAGATCACCAATTACTTTAACGTTTGTTCGATCTAGCTGAATGATTTTGAGATCAGAAGGTTTAACTTCTGAATTAATTTTTTGGCACACATATAGAGGCATTAGATTTGGCGACGCACCAGAATTGACCATATAATTATGTACATTCCCATTAAAAATTTAAAAGGTTAACAAAAAAGGGGGGACATTTTTCCGAATGTTGACAACAAAATTCTGTTGATATTTTGTTGTTGTCCCTAAAACAATTTTATCTACATTTGCTACAATTTTTTCTTCTAAGTCCCTTCTGTCTAGAGGTTGAGATGTCTTCTTATTTGGGACCTTCTTAGCTGCGTTTGAATAAATTTCTGCTGATTTTTTTTTTCTGTTGGGATCATTCTTTTTGTTGTTTTCGGCGATACTTTGAAGCATTTTCTGCAAAATAAGGGGAAATTTTAGCAGCTCAAAAACAAAAATATTAGCCCTCAATTTTTTTAGATCTTCAATAAAATCGTATTCTAAAACTGGGGCTGCTAAGTTTTTTTTAATTTCATCTTGTTTTGATTGTTTCGAAAACACATTTTTATTCACCTCAGAAGGGGGTTTGTTTTGCATTTTGCGTCTTGTGTTGTAGGGGTGGACAATTTCGAAGTTAGCTTGAAAAATACTATCTGATAGGTGACCAAAAACAAGAGGAGATGAATATTACTCTTCTGGTACCTCTTCCTCTACTACATATTCAGAATTATCAGGAGGGACGGAAGAACAACTATCATGTGCTTCTAAGATGGTTTGCAAATCATACTGTAACTTTCGAAATTTAGACCTTTTGTGGTCGGGTTTGGTCGGTTGGGAGGAAACGGTTTTCTGAAAGGAGGTTTAAAACTTCCTTTGCTTGTTGATGCCTCCTTGGTTGATCTCTTCAAGTCAACGACCTGATTGGACAATTTTTGAAAATCTTTCTGCAATCTTTCTAAGTCTAAATTTTCTGGTTGATTTTTAGTTTGAAGAGGCCTAGTAAGGATCTCTATTTTCTTTTTAGAGGATGAAGTTGTCTCAACTTCACTGCTAAGATTGTCTTTTAAGATTAATATATCCTTTTCAATTTGAATTGCCTCCTCAAAGGCTTCAAGCAATGTGTTCTTTTTAGACCTTTTAACCCATATGGCTATATTATTGTGCAAGGCTTTAGCATAATATGCAACGATTAAAATTTCAGTGGGCATTGAATCTGCAGGGATTCTATTTTTTTAAGTGAGAAATATTTGGTTAAAATCTTTCACTTTTTCCTTAGGATTCATTTTTAAGCTGGAGAGTTCCATAACCAAGACTTCCGAAGATTTATCATCTCTGAATTTTTCCAAGAAACAAGTTTCAAACTTGTCCCAAGAGACAATGGTTTGGGGTTGTTGAGAAAAATACCATGTGGAGGCATTTGCTTCAAAATTATAAGGAATAATCTTCATACTACATCCTCATGTTCAACACTCTAGAGTCTAATGGCCAACATAAATTTTTTGATGTGATCCTCAACAGACTGCTTTGAATCTGGATCAAATTTGGACAGCCATTTCTCCGAGTGTTTCGGTAATGGATGTTGGGGTCTGGGTACAACCATGACATCTTGATCGAGCCAAGGTATGGAAATATTATTTTGGTTTTCCATGGGAGTTGGTGGTGTCGAATCTTGTGATGGTTCTGATGAAGAACTTCCTTCGCCTGAAGACTCTCCTCCGGGAGAGGATGGAGATGAATCAGGTGGGGAAGGTGGAATACCAAATCCTCCAAATCCAAGGATAGGTGTTTCGGTAAGATTGGTAGTATTTTCACCTAGCAGGTTTTGGAGCAGACCAGTGCCTTGAAGTTGTTCTCGGATGTCCGAGAAATCAAGGGGTTGATTTAGTGGCCTACCAGGTTGTCTGATACGGGCTAAGGCACTATGCGTTCTTATGAGTGACTGGCGAACAATTTCTTGGACATCGGCCCCTTGAGGAATTGGTGTCATTGGTTCAATGGGAATCTCAAAGTTATCATTTGAGGTAGTTTTTGTTTCAAGTGTAACATTATTGTCTGAGTGACTATGCATTACAACAGGGGAGAAAATGTGTGGGGGAGGAGTCTTGCGACCTCCACATGCCATCAATTAAATTTAGGCCCTCCTTCTAGCACCATTTGTTGGTGATCATAAGTGACACACCGTCAACTGGAAGGATAGATCCGGACCGGGTTTGTCTAATTAACCCAAACCGTTTGGTATGATCTATCATGACAGGTTTAATGTCTCCGTTAGATAACTAGGGTCCTAAAACAAAGAAAAGAAATAAACTATTCTAAATCTATAACTATGATACTATGTACATGAATTTAATTATTTATAAGTGTTAAAATGGAAACATAATTATGAACAAGGTATTTACAAATTGCAATTTTTGGTGGATGTCTTGTGAAATCAATGTTTTTGCAATTGTTTACAAAGTAGATAAAGAAAGGACATATTTTTATATTTTCTGTTTAATAGTCTAAAAATATAACAACTCTAAAGATACTAATAAAACATAATTTGAAACAAGAACATAATAACGGTCACAGCCAATTTAAACTGTCTTATTTCATTAATAAATCAACTAATAACAGAAATAAAATATGAATAAAACTAACCTGAGATTAGTCACATAATGTGTCTATATCCATTCATAATTCAAACTTCCAGCTATCTTGCCTGTGAGAGAAACCTGTAATAGGCTTGTGCTAATATTCCCAGAATAAACTCAAGGTCTTTTCGGAGCAATGATATAAGAGCAGAGAAATAAACATATAGATCCAGTGACCTTGTAATTATGAGTGCTTATAGTAAAAGAAATTTAACATGAAGCATTCATATAACACATCAATTTAACATCAAGCCTAAATCAATGATATTAAAATGAAATAGTGATCACAGATACAATATATGAACAACAAACTATCTACAGAATTTAAAGTGTTGAATAAAATGAAACATTATATGCTAATAAGACTAAAGTTGTTTAACATATTAATATTCCATAATATAAAAGGAAAAATGTAATGGAACAGTGTCACGTTGGTCTAAAGCTGAGATGTGAACAACTTGTCCATACAGTCTTGGGAATTACATGTCCATAATGTGTTTGAATCTAAGATGTTTTCACCACAAGAGTGAACAGTATTTAAAGTAATCCAGGATCCAAATAATTATATCACACAGGATAGAGTTGAATCTCCCAAAATCAAGTAATATTACAAAAATAATGAATTGGAAACCAGTCATACAAGAGTTGGTTAAATCAAAGTTTTATAAAACATAAAGAAGGAGAAACTACTGATCATTTAAGCGTATAATTGAAAGTATTTACTCCAAGCAATCAACAACACAATATCCAATTTCCTATGAATAGCAAAACCAATTTGATAAATTAGAAAAGCAATTACTAATAACTAATTATTATTAAAAAGGGACTTGGCTACAGAATCATAGATTCTATAGCCAGTCTTAATTTTAATAAATGAAATCAAAATTCAAATCTACTTATTTCGACTTAGATAACATAAATGAATGAAATGAAAATAAAATTGTTTTAACATTAAAATTAGCCAAAGATGGATCAGACAGTTCAGAGTTCATAATTTGTTTGACACTGGTCGTATTCTTAATGACTATGTTTCCATGCCTCTTGATTCATTTATTATTCCTCTCTATATGTGCCTTGATATCAAGGTTCTCTTGCTTCAATAGATCATTCTGAGCAGTCAAGGTTCTAATTCGGGCCTGTAAGAGAGGAACATCGGTATAGTAGTGCTCTACCCAATTGAGACAACTATCACCGTGTACCTGGGAGATGGAAGATTGATGCAAGACACAGTCGACCAGGGATGTTTCAGTCTTACCTTCTGTTTGTTTTAGATCGTGCCCAGTACCCGAAAAACCTTATTTACCTTTAAGACATGGAGGTAAATTGGTCACAAAATCATATGGTTCAACATGGGTGATAACCTCCCTCCTGGAACACTGACCTTCTGGATGTTTTTGAGCTAAGAAATCTTCTACCTCGGGATATGAACCCTCATCGATCTCGATTGGATCGATCAAGCTCAGATGAATATCCTTTTTGTTCCTTATTTTTCTAGAGATTAGGTGACTGACCTTCTTATTCTTAAAACCCAAATCTGTGCACTGTTGTTTCCTTCCTGTACAGAGTTTATTGTCATCAAATTTAATATTATCGTTCAAACTAGTATCGTTCACAAGAACATGAGGATCATTTCCCTTCAATTCGATAGTCATTTGTTCTGGAGATCTAACAGGTGAAAACCTACACGGTGATCCTTTATATAGAGGGGTTTTATCAATAAAATCCAGTTCATTAATTGAATTAACGAGATGGATTTCAACCACTGGCTTTTTCAAGTTAGGGTTTGCATTTAAAAGAGGGTTGGTTGTAGGGTCAGCTCGGGCGAAGCCATTTCCCATCATAAAGGTCTCCCAACTGTCACCTATGTTCGACAGATGATACACCAGCAAAATGTTAACAAGTCCATGTTGGAACAAGCTCGAATTGATACCCTATCACTTGTAACACTTAGACATCTTATAGAGACTCATCAGTAGGTAAAAGGGAATATATAACTCGAAACCTATGAAATTCATAAGAAAACGGATATGGTATAGAAAAAGTAGACCGTATCGACCTTCGCACGTAGCAAATTGCTTCAAAATTAATAGTAAACTATGCCATCTAGGTTTTAACAGAGCGATAGGAATACCTTTTATGCAGCAAGTGGTTTTATGGGAGGTCATAAACAAAATCCACAGGACCTCTTCTATTATGGATTTTTTAAACCACCTCTTTCCCTTTGATGGGATCCATGTTGCTTTTCTCACGAAATACTCTATCAATTCTAATTTTATGTCTCCAATATTAGCTCTGAAACCGTGGAAGGTTTGTGCGAAAGCTTTCACAACCTGGAGATTATAACCCTCGAACTTCTTGAGGAATATATCCCAACCACGATCCTTTAAGTCATCAATAGCATCGTCATGGGATAGTAAGGCCTAGCATCCGTTCGACTCTATACAAACAACGGGAGCCATGACCACTGTAACAAGGATGCAATAGAAATCACTCGGTATAGCTTTAGATTCCCAACGTGCGAGCAACAGAAACAGGTCTGAACGGAGAGTGGAAGTATGAAAATAGCAGAGCCTGGGGGCTATCATAACTCGGATAGGGGAAAGGGTGAGAATGAAAACCAGTGGGTTCATTGAATTCCTTACCATCTCTCGCGATGAGTTCCAAACCTATAGAGTACAAAACCCTATGCAAATAATGAATAGTTTCATTAATGTTTTGAGCCAGCAAGGTGAGGTGAAAATGCAAGTACAACATGTATGTACTTGTTGGCATGAATGTTGATACGACCACTAAACTCATGAGAATAATATCAATATTTAAACCAAGATTCTTCATGCATCAAAACAATTCATAAATGAACTATCGAATCATTGAATTCATAACAACCATATTAGCACAAAAAATCGATAATGGATTAATCAACCATTTCATAAGACTTGAATTTCAATTACATATGGGTGGATTTTTAAAAGATATTTGTAAGGCACAAAATTATTAAACCAAGCCAAGTTTTATGTTTAATTCATGCTTACAATCATGAATTAAAAATAAAACAAACGAAAATGCAAACAATAAAGATTAATAAGGTAAGCTTTAATCAATCATTTCGAAACTCAGAAAAATGTTTACAAATTTGAGGTGATGGCAGCTACAGAAAGTGTAATCTCTTTCAAAAGTGTTAAATATCAAAAAATCATGTGTGGCTTCCAATAGGTTGCAAGATGTATACTCTAAAAATCACGTTTAAATGATTATTTATTGGAGCTCTGAATATTCTGTTTGTGCATGTAACATAAATAAGTGCAAATTTAATTAACTTGTGAATTAATAAAATTGTTTTCTACTCTTAATTTCTAAACATGCACTTTCAATATCTTACCAAATAAATTACATCATTGTCTTTTCTTTCCCCTTGAAGCTTAATTGTACTAATCCTTGTTGTGTGTTTGAATGAAATACTGGAAATATCCAAAATGGTGATGTTGTAACTTTCGTAAATCCCATAACCACTTTATTGAAAACTTGGTAAGTATAAGGCTCAGTATCATATCCAATGTTTTGGATATTATAACCATGAGGGATATCCGCAATAACTAGGGAGTATTCGTTTTTAAGAACTGTTTCCGTCCTAATACACACCTGGGGTAACGTGGAAGAAACCTTCAATCCACTTGGTGTGTCCTTGGGGGAAAGTCTCGAGTCAAGGTGTTGTCACCTGATACTCAACTCCAACATCTAGGCCAACTCCTAGCGAAACCAAGGGGGGGTAGTACCTATAAAAAAAAAAAAAAA
>JASDQU010242823.1:158731-174805 GCA_032191745.1 Picea mariana
TGTGTGATGTAATGATGCTACCAATAGCATGATCTTTGTAACCATGACAAGAGGATCATGGCATAGCGAACAAGGCTATGAAGACTATAAGGGAACATCATGGTTAAATACCTCCCTAGCTAAGAGGGAGTGTTGATTTTTTGGTAGATGCAGGAGGTATTAACCTCCATGGATGAACCTTTGACTAGAATAGAATATTCTGGAAGGAAGAGAAAACCTAAACAGATGTGTGAAAACCATGGAAGACAAGTCGACTCATCAGAATAAGTAATATTGAAATTATATGTAGAAAAGGACATGTCGACCCTGTTTGAAGAGACACATGTTCACCTTGACATATTAGTATAAATCGAAGGCACCCCAACTCATTTGTACACACACTCAGTCATCCAGAAGAAAGGCACAAGTGTTGAGGAGGAGCTACAACAACTGCAGGGGTGGAGTAATTCCATGTTCATTATTTTGGTACTCTATCTTGTGCGCTACCTCTGGAGAAGGTGTGATACCTTGGTTTATCTATTGGTTATAGTGAGGCTTCCCAGAATCATTCTTTCTGTCAAAGATTAAGGTTCTTAGGGGTGGATTTGTACCTATGGTTGGGTAGCAATGGTGTAGCATTGCTTATGGTCAAACGAGCACAATATTATAACAGGAAGGTGAATTTTCAAGTCTCTTGTATTTTGTGTTTATTTGAAAATTTTTAAATTCTTTTAGACCTCTTGTATGTTTAAAAGGTTAGAAAATGGAGAGATAAAACTATATTTGCTTTTTGGCATGAGACAAAAGGAAAAGTAGAACTTTTAACCTTTGGAGGTGTTACAACAAAATCCAATGTAAAGTTCCAAGTATCAAGGGGCTAGTTTGTGTAACTTAGGAAGCCTACCCATTGTGATCCAGGAGCATCGCTCCAACTCATCAGTGCATCAGCAACCAGCGCAGTAGCGCACTAGGAGGAAGAGGATCCCAAGGAGAGAGAAGTGTCAGTATTCTCATTTTTTAGTGTAATTTAATGTAATTAAAGTTTGTAAAGGATCAAGGAAGGTCAAGTCATTGTATTGTAAGGATAATTGTAAATTTTCCTTTAATAGGTTGTAGTTGTACATTTTCTAAGCATCGCCTCAAATCTAAAAATGTAAATGAATATTTGTTGTAATAAATCCTTAGTGGTAGGATGCTTAAATGCGATATGAAATCACTAAGATGTCTGGAGGGAACGCTCGAGAAGCCCCTCGTGTATAAATTTATGTAATATATGCACATAAGAGGTTGATGAAGAGAGTTGAAAAGAGCTTTTGAGAGAAAGAGTTGAGACTCAATTGCAATCCAGTCTTGTACACATTGTAAAGAACCTTTAGATTAATACAAAGAAAATATTTCCCTGTATATGAATCTCTGTCTGTATTTTCTGTGTGAATGAATGAATATGTTGGTTTCTAAATGTTTTATGTGTATATTTATGAATTCCAGGAATTTATGTATGTTTCATTTTGTAGGAATAGATAGAATTCTCTGTCTGTAGTTTTTTGAGTGTTTCTGGGCTCTCATGGTTGTGCAAGGAGTGAACCTTAGAGTTGTTAGAAAACTCTAAAAGGCCTGTGCAAGGGATGTGTGAGAAATCATTCAGTAGTTATGTGAGGAGCGTGCCAGGTGGGCACACCAGAATCGTTCTCAAGCTCAGAAGGAATAGTGCAAGGAGTGCACATCAAAGTTACTAAACACTCTGAAGAGCCAATGCAAAGTGTGTGAAGGCTGAACCATCTACAGGTTCAAAATATTAGGAGGGATAGCCTGAGTTTAAGGAGAGTTGAGTGCAAGGAGTGCATGAAGCCAACACATTTATTAATTGTTGGAAAAGCTCTGGAGGAAGAGTGTGGCTCCCAGGAGGGCACAAGAAACCATTTGGAGGAACAAAGGGCTGAAACCCTTTGAAGTTCGAGCAATTACAAGCTCAGGAAAGATAGTGCAAGTGTGCACAGAGTCCTTGTAAGGTGTGCAAGGGTCAAGAACCTTTTAAGGTTTAGGTTGTTGAAGGATCGCAAGGAGTGTGCGGGCAGTTTTCATAAACTGTTAAGTTCCAAGGAAACTTCGCGCAAGAAATACACCAGAGGTCAAGTATTCCAAGTGCCAAATCTCAGGAGGGAGAGAGTTACAGCAAACGCAGACAAATGACGTAGCCTTTGAAACCTCTTTAAATATCCCAATCTCGATAAATCCTAATTTCAAAGGAAGTGAAGTTGCACAACAAGAGGAAGCTACAAAAATCATCGGATTGATGGAGGAAACAGATCTGGATCGTTGGATCTAAGTCCAGACAGTAGGAGGAGCAGGCAGAGAAGGGAGAACAGATCCAAGCCATCAGTTCTGAGTGCGAGGATCGGGAACCATTGGATCCAGGTAAGAAGCATAGGTTTTAACCCTTGAAGTCCTTCGAACTTCGAAAGTTCATAAAGTTTCGTGTATTTGTCACGAAGAGAGTAAAACTCTTGAAGTCCCGGATTTCGAAATCAATCTGGACTGTCGACAGATGGGGGCCACGTGTCCATAGATCAAGGGTAGTCTGGAATTTCATCTATCCAAGAGTATTTGGAGAGTTGTGGAAAGAGTGTAGAATAATCTCAAAGTTTCGAAGTCCTGGAGGGGATCCTAACCGTCGGTGTCAGGGCCATGTGGCGACAGATCGCGTGATTCAGAGACTTGGCACTCTGGAGATATTTGGGTGTGTTGTTGTTTGGGTCAAGAATCTCCAAAGGAGGGAAGGTTGAAATCCATCTCAATCGTCGATCATCAGGGACATATGTCGGCGGATAGTAAGGGTTTGGGGTTCGAAATAATTGGGGTATGAGTTGTTAAGGTGTGAGAACTGTCAAAGGCCCAAAGCCCGGAGTTACAAAGTAGATCACAGTCATTGGAAGATGGGATATCATGGATCTTTGGATCTGTGAGCCTCTAGATAATTCGCCAGTTCGGTGGTTCAGAGGATTTGTTTATTGTGCAGTGAAGAGCTCTGAAGTCCCGGAGCCCGGAGTGATCCTAAATAGTAGATCTAGGACAGAGCNTCCAGTCGTCCGATCCACAAGTTCGGAGTTCAACATTCATAGGTGTTTCACATTTGAGTAAGGGAAAATCCTAGAGCCCGAAGCTCTGGAGCGTTGAAGTAGCGTGTTGTGTTAGGCGCATGGTCATAGCCTGTGATCACATGTGATTTATGCCAGAACAAGAGGGCTAGTCCCCATATTTGATTTTAAAGGGTTAAAGGGGCTTAGTAAAAGCGCCTGTGGGTCTTTGTTGGACCTGCACGAAGAATTAAAGGGCCCGTGTGCATTTGGAAGGGGTTCAGTAAGAGCCTAAGAGCCAATTCATCTCCTTAGTGTGAACGATCCTAGACCAGGAGGTCACGCGAGCCCCAAGAGGTGGTGGGGGTTTGCATCAAGTGGTATCAAAGATTGTTTTTGTCTGCAGATATCAGGCAAGGGAAAATATTTTGTCTGATACCATCATATGGTATCATATCAGATTTTTGTCTATAGACGGTAGGAAAAGGAGAAGAAGACAAATTACTAAAGCTCTGTGTGTGAATAATTGTTCGTTAGTGTGCCAAAAACAACAGACTTTCCAAGAGGGCAGGGTAAAGAGAAGATGGCTATTGAAGGCCATAAGAAAGTTATGAAAGGAAACCGCGAGAATATGAGCAAAGAGGACATGGAAAAAGAGCTCAAGGAGACCTGAGAGAGGCTCGACAAGTTGATGAAGAAAATGTAGCAAGAAGTGCAAGGAATCTGGAGGTATGAGTGGCCCATGAAGAAGAAGAGTAGGTGGACAGCTCAGAGATAAAGTTTGGGACCCAGGAGGATATCAATAGCAGCAACATAGGATCCATGAGAAGGAGCTCATGATTTTTGTCAGCATGGGAGTATGATGCAGGAGCATTGCTCCAACTTATCAGCACGTTAGCAACGAGTGCAACAACGCACTAGGAGGGAGCGGATCCCAAGGAGAGAGAGGCATTAGTATTCTCATTTTTTAGTATAAATCTCAAATTTTTAGTGTAATTTAATGTAATTAAAGATTTTAAAGGCTCAAGGAAGGCCAAGTCATCGTATTGTAATGATAATTGTAAATTTGCCTTTAATAGGTTGTAGTTGTACAGATCCTGAGCATCGCCTCAGATCTAAAAATGTAAATGAATATTTATTGTAATAAATCCTTAGTGGTAGGATGCTTAAATGTGATATGAAAGTAGTAAGATGTTTGGAGGGAAGGCTCGAGAATCCCCTCATGTATAAATGTATGTAATCTATGCCCAGAAGAGGTTGTTGAAGAGAGTTGAAAAGATTTGTTGAGAGAAAGAGATGAGACTCAGTTGCAATCCAATCTTATACACATTGTAAAGATCCTTCATATTAATACAAAGAACAGATTTCCTTGTATATGAATCTGTGTGTGTATTTTCTGTTTGAATGAATGAATATGTTGGTTTCTAAATGTTTTTTGTGTATATTTATGAATTCCAAGAATGTATGTATGTTAAATTTTGCAGGAATAGATAGAATTCTTTGTCTGTAGTTTTCTGAGTGTTTCTGGGCTCTCATGGTTGTGCAAGGACTGCACCTTAGAGTTGTTACAAAATGATAAAAGGCCTGTGCAAGGAGTGTGTGAGAACTTGTTCAGGAGTTCTGTGAGGAGCGTGCCAGGTGAGCACACTAGAATTGTTCCCAAGCTCAGAAGGAATAGTGTAAGGAATACACATTAGAGTTATTAAACACTTTGAAGATCCAACGCAAAGTGCACGAAGGCTGAACCATCTACAATTTTGAAAGCTCAAGAGGGATAGCATGAGTTTAAGGAGAGTTAAGTGCAAGGAGTGCACGAAGCCAACACACTAGTGAAGTGTTGGAAAATATCTGGAGGAAGAGCGTGGCTCCCAAGAGAGCACAAGAAACCATTTGGAGGAACAAAGGGTCGAAACCCTTTGAAGCCTGAGTAATTACAGGCTCAAGAGAGATAGTGCAAGTGTGCACAGAGTCCCTGCAAGGTGTGCAAAGATCAAGAACCTTTTAAGGTTCAGGTTGTGGAAGGAGCACAAGGAGTGTGTGGGCGGTTTTCATAAACCGTTAAGTTCCAAGGAAACTTCGTGCAAGAAGTACGCCAGAGGTCAAGTATTCCAAGTGCCAAAGCTCAGGAGGGAGAGTGTTACAATGAGCGCAGACAAAGGCCATAACCTTTGAAACCTATTTAAATATCCCAAGCTCAAGAAATCCTCCTTTCAAAGGAAGTGAAGTTGCACAATAAGAGGAAGCTACAGGGACCGTCAGATTGATGGCAGAAATACATATGGACAGTTGGATGTAAGTCCAAACAGAAGGAGGAGCACATAGAGAAGGGAGAACAGATCCAAGCCATTGATTCTAAGCATGAGGTTTAGGAACCATTGGATCCAGGTAAGAAGCACGGGTTTTAACCCTTGAATTCCTTCGGACTTCACTAGTTCAGAAAGTTTCGTGTATTTTTCATGGAGAGAGTAAAACTCCTGAAGCACCGGAGTCCGAAATCAATATGGACCATCGGCAGATGGGGGCCACGTGTTAGTAGATCAAGGGTAGTCTGAAAGTCCAGCTATCTAGGAGTATTTGGAGAGTTGTGGAAAGAGTGTAGAAGACTCTCAAAGTTTCTAAGTCCCAGAGGAGATTCTAACCGTCGATGTCAAGTCCACGTGGTGACAGAGAGCGTGATTCAGATACTTGGCAATACGGAGAGATTTGGGTGTGTTGTTTTTTGGGTCAAGAATGCCCGAAGGCCTAAATCCATCTCGGTCATCCATCATCAGGGACACATGTTGGTGCATAGCAAGGGTTTAGGGTTCAGAAGAATTGGGGTATGAGTTGTTAAGGTGCGAGAACTCCTGAAGGCCCAAAGCCCGAAGTTACGAAGTAGATCACAGTTGTTGGAAGCTAGGAGATCATGGACTATTGGATCTGTGAGCCTCCAAATAATTCGTTAGTTCGACGATTCAAAGGATTTGTGTATTGTGCAATGAATAGCTCTAAAGTCTCTGAGCCCGGAGTGATCCTAGACCGTAGATCTAGGACAGAGAGGGACCGTTGATCCCCAATTCTATCTGATAGTTTGACATTCGTGCATTCGAGAGGAAGTGTGGTTCATGTTGTGAGAATCTCTGAAGCCTGGAGCGTGGAGTAAATAAATATCATCAATTGGAGGTGGATGTCAGTCATCCGATACACGAGTTCTGAATTCAGCATTCAGAGGTGTTTCACATTTGAGCAAGGGAAACTCTTGGAGCCCGAAGCTCCAGAGCATTGAAGTAGCACGCTGTGTTAGGTGCCTAGTCATAGCCCGTGGTCACATGCGATTTCCGTCGGAACAAGAGGGATCGTGCCAGAATTTGATTTTAAAGGGTTAAAGGGGCTTAGTAAAAGAATTTGTGGGTCTTTGTTGGACATGCACAAAGCTTTAAAGGGCTTGTGCGCATTTGGAAGGGGTTCAACAAGATCCCGAGAGCTAATTCAACTCCTTAGTGTGAATGATCCTAGACCAAGAGGTTGCGCGAGCCCCAGGAGGTGGTGGGGGTTTGCATCACATTGTCACCTCAGTAGCTCTTCCTCCCTCTTTAAGTTGGCTCTTTTCCAATTCAAGGGAGGATTCCCTAAAATGTAGGATTTCTAAGGCTATGGAGTGGAGGCTCTAGGTGACATATGAAGAGTAAGCCTTAAAAAAATGATTGGTTGTAGTGAAAATGGAATAAATGAGTGGTGTCTAAAAGGAATATGAAGGTAGAAAAACCTTAGACCAAGTGATCGATCACACCTTCGGAAAATGGAGTCATGGGAGTATAAATAAAATAGGGAAAGTGCATGAGAATGTAAGGCAATAGGGGATGCTATGCATGCCACAAATCGACCTTAGCTTTCTGATTTTTACAAGAGAAAATTTCCTTGGAAAGCTAAGGGTGCCACACTTAAATGATGTTATACAAGTGAAGTTATGTTAATCTAGACAAAATTGGTTCTATTATATGGTAGACTAACGTAACAACTTAAGTAAGAGGGTTGAAACCTCGCATTACACAATCCAAAATGAAACATGGTTCATTATCAAGGCAATCACAACATGCTACAAGGGTTTCCCAATATAAAATCAACACATAAAATATAAGTTCACAATAAAGCCTCACATAAAATGAAATTACCTCCAATTCTCCATTAGGTTCCAAGCATGTGGTATACAAATGAAATCCAAGGGGAGAGCGCCGCAATCCAAAAATCCCAACCATGCCAAATGAGGGAGAGATCAAACCCTTATATAGGTTTGAGCTCAACTCTTTTTGCAATAAAATAATAATTGTTTTCCTAGATCAATTAGTTCTCCAAGGAATACAATAAAATATTGCATCTGTATCCTCTTCAACAAACTCTTTACTAAAATTAGTAGTAAGTTGTTGAGATCCACTTTCCTCTCCTTGAGAAACAATAAAGTAATCATCCTTACCCAAGGAAAACAATATAATAATGTTATCATCTAACTAACTTCGTGAGAAAATCAATAAAACAATGAATTAGCTAAATCCAATTCCAAAATTGATCTGTTGACTAACCTCGCCTCAAACATAGATTAACCCACACAATAGATGAAGTGGATCTCTACAAATGATAAATATATCCTTAATTGTCATGTACAACCTCAAGGCAAAGATATCTCCTTAATTGTCATGTACAACCTCCATGAATGGATGTGCAAGGGTGGACGATTTCCTCATTTGATGTGCCAAGCGACCAAAACATATCATAAGATGGGAACACTTCTCTCCAACACTTCATCCATCTCTCAACATTCCTCACGACTTGGGAGAATATGGCTCATATAAACACTTCAACATATGTGTCGTTGTGTAGGCCTCCATTACTTTTTTCCAGAAGAAAAATCACACAAAATTATATTAATAGCCCCCATTACTTAAACTTACTAATCACAAGGTGGCTGCATATATAGGAACGAATTCACATTAACAAGGAAGATCACTTTAAAATATGCATTCATCTCCCAAGCTCATGAGTCCAAGCATGGAACAGTCAACTCATAGAATGATGGGCAGCTCACATAATTTGTGGTTGCAAGTGAAGGTATCTCCATGAATTTGTTTAAAAGGTTGACTCACAACCCCTCAAATAACATGTGATGTCCCACTTAAATACATAAGGCTTTGAATCTCAACATGAAAGAGCCCCTTATAATAATATATCTCCCCTCAACATATGTGCTCCTTTCAAGCACATGGTAAATTAAAGTGTATGGTTGAACTTTATATTGATGAAGGGAATGGTCCATAATGAAATATAGTTAAATTTGCCCATATATGTGCCATGGACCATAGTATAATGATCCCAAATGATTATAAAGTGCCTCCATATGTGTTTTATAATATAGTCTTTCTTTAATGAAAGATATGATATAAGGGGTGGCTCTGTAATAATAAAATACTTGTCTCCATATATGTGCCAATTGTTGACGATTGAAAACGTCAGCGTAATTTCGCCCGCAAAGTGTTGCTAAAGCCTAGTATTATATAAGACTAAATAATACTAGTAGGTGGGACCCCCTTGAACTATAGAAGATCATACCTATTCATTTTTTATGTTATGATGATGTGCTACAAAGGTTACATGGTTGATGAGATATTGTTGTCGTTAGTATGAGTTGAGCTTTGAGATGTTTTTCCTTCATGTTACTACAACCTGCTATTCATTAATGGTATTTATTCTTCTCGCACCTGCACAACAAACATGTTAGTGAAATTATATGAAAGGCAATTAGAGGAAGGCAAAATACTATAACACATGCAAGAAAGGGACCTAGTTCTGCAATACCACATGCATGAAAATACTTGTTGATTGTTGTTGAACCCTAGCTAACAAGAAAATGGCTATGAAATGGTGTTCAATTAATTTTTTTCTATGCATATGGTTGAAATGTTGGTGGCATATTTGGCAAGGTGATAATACAATGGTTATGCATTGGTTAATGGAATTGGTAACCAATATACATATGGTATGAATGTCGGTGGCTCATGAAAGTTAATGGCTTTGTGATTTTATTTGAGTTATATAGTCTATGTGCATTGTGATTACGCTATGGTACAGGTTGAAATGATGATCGCGCTATTGGTGATGATTCTATACATGATCTCTTAGATTCTATAGTCGACATGCGATATGGTTAAGTTAGAAATGGGACATATGATGTGGATGGTGCAATTAGAAAGAGATTGATATGGATTCCAACACGAATTTTAAATTAATGGTTTTAATGAAGGGCTAGTTGGCATGTACTGATGAGTTAATTTAATGTGGGTGGAGGCAAAGTGCATTTGCTGCATGTCACCTTTACCCTTCTCGTTGGCCGCCACCCTAATCGTCTATTGTTCAATATTGTTGTTGTGTTATGCTCCAGAAATTTAGCAGGGTGAAACCACTCGACCACCTCTCGTCTTAAGGATTTCGACTAACAAGTATGTCCTTTTTTATATCCATTCTTGACTTCCCTCTGGTTATGAAATGATTATTGGCTCAGGTGTATAGGTTTGTGTTTTTCCTAAGCGTTGCAACTGTGAGAAATTTTGGTGTTTGAATGAAAAATGGATGGTTCTTCCTGCAATATTTTTGTGTTGGTCAAGGTTGTTGGTCTTCGTGGGAGATAGCTCTTTGTTATCACTATTTTCTGGTTGGAGGGTTCTTATTTAACTTTGGGTAGATATCTATCTTCATGCACTGTCACTAGTACAATCTCTGGCTTTCATGGTTTAATGTTCGTAGGTTATATGCGTCAGTATGTTTGTTTACTTTGGAATTGGTCGATTGCACCACCAGGGGTCACGAAATGAGGTTCTTTTTCTTCCTTAACCCTTTCTTCACCTCTGTGTTGTGATTGTTGACCGAAGAGCATGAGGGTTATACCCTGCACGTGAAAAAAAAAAAACCTTTCCCAGGCCAGACTAGAGCCCTACCCTTTCGACTATGGCCCCTGTCATGAGTTTGTTACCTGCCACGAATGAGTCATGGCCCTCTTTGTGTGCATCATTGGCATCAAAGGTTTCACCATTACGAGGGGTTGGCTTCGTTCCCCAGGGTTGGCCACAGAATAGAACCTTAATCCTCCCGTCTGGAGTGTTATAGAGGAGACTGTCATGCCTGTCAATTTTCTATAGGTTATTGTATGGTTAGTTATCTTGAATACAGACTCACCCAGTTGGTCATTGACAATCATGTTAGTCGGCATTTAGTTACTTATTGTATGATGATAAGGATAAACCCTTCGTGGCGAATTTCACTTTCACAGAACACAGTCACTCTCCTCATATTATTACTCAGTATTTTTATTGGAAGGACCTCTGCCCCGATTCGATTGGATGTGTGGGTATGCGTAGCTACTATAGTTTGTTCAGCTAATTGATTTCCTCCCACAGTGGCAAATTGTTGATTGATATGTAGTCACTAGTAATTGCACTTATGGTGATTTGAATGATGGTTGGCATTGGTTATGAATTCTTGGTGTTGTCCACACATGTCGCATTCTGTATGGTATTTTGAGAAATGAATTATTGGGCTGGGAAACCATGGTCTTCTTTGGGGACAAATGATTATTGGACTGGATATATCCACTTCATCTTGTTGTTTGTTGGTTGAATAAGCCTGAGTATGCGCAGATCGGTCAATCACGAGTGACTAAATCAATAGCTCAGCACGATATACTGAGTTATATCGTGATTGTATGTTTTTTGTGTGATAAATGGAAATGTTGCACTGTGGTATTTTGTTAGTTGTGCATTGTGTGTAGTATGGATGGCTTGTTTTCATATTCGATGATACCCACTGAGTTTTAAGCATGTTATTTATTGCAATTGGCCACTGTTGAGGACATTCGTGTTGGATAGGTGGCTCAGCTTTTAAGTCACATTGAACTGTTTGTTTTTACTATGGCAGAACTATATTGCCTGGGAAAATCCCCCTGTGCATAGCTTGTGTCTAAATGGTGGTTGTTGATTGTATGATTGATTGTCATTACAGGCGTGGCATTTCGTTCTTGACTATTTTGTTACTGTCTATACATGTTAACGAATATCACTGCATTAAATTGATGGGCCCAATTGCAGCGTTAGTGACTTCATTATTATTTTGGAAACATGACTTTTAAATATAGTTGTGGATTGAAGAAATGCATGGCAGTGGTGGATATTAATGATTACATATTGGAAATGAGTATTGTTGTTAATTGTTATAAAATGCAGAATGTGTGGAACAGAACCTCTTACAAATTGTATGGATTTGTTCTATAATGGCACTGTGTTGGATATTAATGAAAAATGAACTAGCTAAATGCACAAGAATTATTACTTGGTCAAATGATTGTTGGTTGATGCATCTATTATTACTGCAGAAGGTTTTATGGATCGCTTGATTAATTCCATGAACAATAATCGTTATCCTCCCATCTCATTATCTCATTTTCTGCTAGTTACAAACCCTTCATATATCCCATATTCATTTTCACTCCCTGTTCTGAGATTGATTACAACCAAGTAAATTTATGTGTTAAAATGGATGAAAGTGGCAATGTCTTGTGTAAATAACAGTGAGGTTTTATTGGTTGTTTAACAGCTGATTGTTGTTGACATTGAGCAGTGACCATGTCTTCTTCCCTTCCATTATATCATATTTTCACTCATTACAAACCCCTTACATATCCCAGGACCCTGTTTCACCCCCCTACTCGATGATTAATAGTAGAACAATTTGTATGGATTGGATTGCATGAGTTTGATACATTCTGAGCCAAATCTATTTCATATTTTTAAGAGTTGTCATGCATGGTTATTAAAAAGACTATTCACTA
Organism: Picea mariana; assembly: GCA_032191745.1. Lineage (NCBI taxonomy): Eukaryota > Viridiplantae > Streptophyta > Pinopsida > Pinales > Pinaceae > Picea > Picea mariana. The sequence continues at coordinate 170,633 of JASDQU010242823.1, forward strand.
ATCGATTACACATGTAGGATGAGTTTTTTTCAGTCGTGGAAGCCATGGCCTAGGTAACAGAGGTATAGGTAATTGGAACCGAGGCCCAAGAAGGCCCAAGTTCTCCATACATTTTGATGTTGATTCAAAAGAGCTTGGCCAATTGTTTCATGCAGTATTCTTTAACTGGATTGGGCAGGGAATAGTCCAACCTAGGCCTGGAAGGCCTCCCTTCCAAGCCCAGCAAGCCCCCAGTATCCCTGTACCTCCCCATGTCTCCTTACAGCCCGAGGTCCCTGAAAATGATGGATGGTAGGAGGTTCTCCACCCAACAGTCTCCCAACATCGTGGCTGACCCAACTTGTATTTTCCTCCTCCTCCGTTGCTTAAACCCATTTTCCAAGCTACCCCTAACCATTCGCTAGTGAAATCCTCTCATGCTAGCAAGAGATTGAATATTGAAGCTCATCATGCACTTGATAAAGGAAAATCCGTTGCTGTCCCATCCTCACCCTCCAATCACTCTGACAAATTTGTGTCTTCACGGATGCATCTGAGGGACGATTGTTCCCACATGATTAGTGAGATAAATCCTAAAGGCTTTGCCCGGCCTAAGGAAAATTTAGGAAAATCAAGAGGTGACGACAACAACCAAGGAAGGGTTGCATCACAGACTGGGAAATATGTCTTTTGAGTTTATGTTATCTATTGTTTTATGACAATTGACTTCATGGATTTTGGGACAACATGTTTTATTTTGGATATATGAGTATTATTTTGAAATAATTTCAAATTTCATGAGCTAAAAATGCCAAAAGTAAATATGTTGATGGGAGACACAAGGAGGTGTGTTTTCTTAACTAATGGTTATGTTATAATTGTTATTATTGTTATAAACTAAAGGGAGTTACAAGGGGTCCCACCTACTAGTTATTATTTATTTATGACCTTTATTATGATTATTACTTTCCCCCCTAACTAAAGTTAGTTGAGTCTTTAATTAGATTAACTAATGGGTTGGTTCAACTACCTCAACTAATTTTAAATTCTTAAAAGCAATAGGAAAGGGAGGAACAAGAGGAGGATAGAAGCACAAGCATGCTAAGGTTTTCTCTTGAGTTTATGTTGAGATAGTTCAGTTTTCATTCATTCATATATTCATCACAGCCTAATTCTCTTTTGTGATAGCAGGGTCTTATTGTAGACAACAATATTCAGGGCTAAATCAAATCATTTAGACATTTGTTCTTCAGAGGTGTTGATCTATCTTTGATAATCTGTGTAGACTTGTCTGTTTGTGAATTAACTTTCATGACTGATAAAGGCTATTGTGCAGAGTCGAGTGGGAAACAATCTGTGGCAAGTTGATCCAGCTTTTAGAGTTCAGTTTTGGTTTTCTGTCAGAGGTCCTTTTGTATGTTCCATCGGGGATTTCTAAGTTTGACTTTGGTCCAAGATTTATGTATGAGATTTTGTAAAGAAATGGCCCTTTGATGAATTGGAATGAAATAAGGGATTGATTTATGTCTCAATTGTCTTGATTATCATCTTGGTGTCTGTACTTCTGTTCTCACATTTATTTAAGCAATTGATATATTCAGAAAATTACATAAAAATTAAATTTCCAGCAAGTTTTTTGTTGATAAAAGACTAGCCTAAGCACTCATAATTAATACTTGTGAGTTAGGATGTTATTTTTGTTGGCTATAAACATAGGGTGATATTCCTGTCTACTTTTCTTTAGCCAAGTGAAGTCTAAAAATGCTTGAGTAAGATCAATTCATATATTTTCATCAACATTTATTTAGAGACCATACTGGGGAGATCTTCCATATCTCTCTGGTTAATTTTTATACTCGATTTTCATTGATACATCTTTCTTTTTCTGATTTTTATTATTTGGCAGTTTTGTTATTAATGACTTTTCATGTTGCAAGGCAGCCCAGTCTTCGAGACTAGACCAGCATTGTTTTGAACATGTTTAACACCATTCTCGACACAACCAATACCCGTGCCAAACTTAACCATTCTTGGGCAGCGATTGAACGAGATATTAGTGCTCAAGAACAATTGGAGGCTAGACATAGACAACCTAGAAATCAGTAGTAACCTTGTGTTTCTTCAAAGTTTTGGCATTTCTTTCATGTCCTTATATTCTCGTGTTTCTAGAAGAAGAAGAGGATTGTCACCTAAAATCCATCCTATTGTTGAAATAGGAAGAAGGAACGTTGTGTTATCTACACAACAAAGTGCTCTAAGGAGGACTTTATCTGATTCATCCAGTTCGTCTATCTTTCCCTTATCTATCATCCACAAGATGGAATCTAGTGGTGGCTCTGGTGGCACTGGAAGTTCTCCATATTCCCAATATTCATCGTCATTGGTGATTAGTAGCTTGTATAGACACCATATCCCTGTCCAATCTAATACAAATCCCACCAAAGTCATTAAAAAGTATGGGCTTTTTCAGTTCGAAGAGGATGCCACAACCACACCATGGCATGTGTCCTCTCCTCTTAACCTAGCTCCTGCTACTCGCCCACTTCCGAATTTTAAAGAGCACCTACCTAAGTTTTCGGGGAATAACACTGCCAGTACCAATGAACACCTAGTGGCATTTTCCAATGCTTTTCATAACATAGGGGCTAACGACAATGACACTTGCATGCGCTTGTTTGTCAATTCCTTGGAAGGAAAGGTTGCGGATGACTTCTTTGACCTTCCTCCTAAGATCTTGTCTACTTGGGAGGAGTTAATATATTGGTTCCGATCCACTTATGGGAAATCCAAAAGCCCTACCGAGAAGTTAAGGCAATGCAATAATGTTACCTACAAGGAAGGTGAGACCATCAAGTCATTCAACTTGCGTTTTGCCAAGTTGTAAAACCAAATCCTCGAACTTATCTGCCCTCAAAACCAAGCCACCTTCATGCATTACTACAATGAATTTCCTTTTGCTTACCATCATAGGCTCGAGGAAAACACCATTGATAATATCGGTTCCACTCTACATACATGTTCGGAGTATGAAGAACAACTGGAAAGAACTTGTCTTCCCTAGGGAGAATCAATTAGGCAAACAGATATGTTCGCTCTCCTACAAGTAGTGCAAGATATGAATAATCATATGATGGCATTTGAGCGGAAGGGTACTGTCTCCCCTCTCACCCCTGGAGATTCATCCTCTTCTGCCCCTCCTTTTAGAAGTCCGGTTGAAAACAATTTTCAGCCCAAAGTTATCCTGCCTAGGATTTGGTGTATCTTTTGCGAGGAACACCATGAAGAAACCACGTGTGAGGTAAAGAAGAGTGTCAGGGATAATATCTTTGGTAAAAGACCGAAAGCTACTATTGATGTCCTAGATTTTTCCGAGCCAGAAGATGCCATGGTCATCAACACTAGAAACAAATCATATGCCCCAAAAGACAAGTTTGACCCTCCTCGCAGTTCTCCTAGCTCGAGTTCATCCTCAACCGTTGTTGCGCCCCAGGTTCCTAAAATTCTTGAGAGTCAAGGAATCACCCGCTCTCCCCCCTCTTCCAAATACAATATCTTGAATCAATTGGCCAACATCAAAGAAGATGTAACCCTCCTAGACATGGTTTCCATCCCTAAGCAACAGATGCATCTGAAACAATTCATGCAAGGAAAATATTTTGTTGTATCCAATCTTTCCGAAGAGGTTGACGAAGAGGATTCTTCTGTAAATAAAGTAGGTGTACATAATTTTAGATACCCTGTAAAAAACCCCCCTTTTTACATTTATGTAAAGATCGTGGATAAGATTTCCCATTGTTGCCTCATTGATGGTGGTTCAGGCCCAAGTGTCATGTCGAAGATTATTATGGAAGAGTTAGGCTTTTCATGTACAAACGAAAATGATAGAAGCATGCTCTCCTATAATAGTCTACAACAAACAACCATAGGCGAGATTAAAGATGTAACCTTGGTTTTATGTGCTCATCCTGAGATAAGGACAACCCTCAGCATTCAGTTGATTGATATGCCTGTGAGAAATTATTCAATTATATTGGGGAGAGATTGGCAAGCCCTGTGGATACCTCTCACTCAACAAGACACATTTATCCGTTCCTCGGAATGGTAAGAACATTATAGTCCGTAGAGAAGGAAAAATTCCACCCTGCATAGAGAGTGTTCTGAAATCTAGCGTAAACTATATCGAAGAAGACATAG
>JASDQU010242824.1:0-63146 GCA_032191745.1 Picea mariana
TGGGAACCTCCCTCGTTGCAGTACTGGGGATTACGGGTTCCTCTTCATATACTTCTTCAAGCTGGCATAGGTTAGATTTCTTGAGCGCTGCATCTTCATCAAAGGTCACATCCCTGCTGATCTCAATGTGATGGTGACCTGGTGTATAGATTCTGAAGGCCTTGGAGACCTCACAGTATCCCACAAATATTCCCTTCTTTCCTGAAGGGTCCAACTTGTTTCTCCTTTCTTTAGGTATATGAATAAACACTGAACAACCAAATATTTTGAGATGGCTTACCTCTGGCTTCTTTCCGGTGAACATCTCTTCCGGTGTCTTGAGCCCAAGTGCACTATGAGACAATCGGTTCTGCACATATACAACTGCCATTGTTGCTTCTGCCCATAAGCACATAGGAAGATCTTGATCATGGATCATAGTCTTCACAGCTTCTAGTATGGTTCTGTTCTTTCGTTCAGCTACACCGTTTTGTTGGGGATTATAGAGAGTAGTGAGTTCCCTCTTGATTCCAACATCTTTGCAGAAGTTCACAAACTCTTTTGAGGTATATTCTCCTCCATTATCTGACCTGAGTATCTTAATCTTCCTTTCAGAAAGGTTCTCTATCAAGGCTTTGAATTCCTTGAACTTGCTGAACACTTCATCTTTAGTTTTCAAGAAATATATCCAAGTTTTACGAGAGTAATCATCAATGAATGATACATAATATACATACTCGCTAATGGAGGATGATGGCATTGGGCCACATACATCTGAATGAATGAGTTCTAGGACTCCTTCTGTCTTGCTGTCTCTCTTCGGAAACGGGTTCTTGATGTTCTTCCCTTGTGCACATCCATTGCATATGCCTTTATGGTCACCTTTGAGTTCTAGTAAACCTGTGATTGCTTTGCATATGTATGGTAGTGCCTTGTAGTTGATGTGGGCTAACCTTCTATGCCAAAGTTCACATGAGTTTTCAATGGCGTGGGTCATGGCAGCCTCTGAGTGACCCTTTAGTTTATACAAGCTATTTTCTTCACTTCCAATGATGATTGCTTCATTTAAGGTTTCTCCTTTAGCTGACATAAGAACTTCTCCATCTATAAAGGAAACTCTGAAGCCTTTCTTTTCTAAAGCTGAATGGAGAGTAGGTTCTTCTTCAAGCTTGGTACATATAGTACGTCCTTCATTTTTAGTGAATTCCTTGAATTCAGTTTATGGTTTGATTCTCCCACTCCCTTGATGGGATATTGGTAATCATCTCCAAGTGTCACTTTCTGAGAAAACTTCTTTTCTGAGATACAAGAGAGAATGTTTCTTTGTCCCGTCATGTGCTTGGATGCACCACTATCAATGAGCCAAGTGTCCTCTTCGGGTGTTACAGATCCTGAGAGGGCCGAGATCAAGACATGGTCTTTGATCTGCTCTCTTATCATCTTTGTGGGTGGCTCTTCATCTCCGACTACATGGGCATGGAGCCTCTTGTGTTTTCTCTTGTATTCTTCTTGTCTGGCTGGACAAAACTTCGCAATGTGTCCCATCTTGTCACAATGATAGCATTGTACAGAGGAGTAGTCCCTTTCCTTTCGTTGTCCTTTCTTCTGAAATCTCCTTGGATGAGATTCTTTATGATTGAATTTGTTTGACTGTTGAGGCTCTTTATGAGTCTCCTTTTGGAAGTAGGGTTTCTTCCTTCTTCCTTTGGTGTGAGTAGCTAGGGCTTGATCATCATCTCTTGCTAGTAACGCTTCACGATTCGCTACTCTTGTTTCTTCTTGGATGTATTCTTCCCATAGACTATCAAACTTCAGTTTCTCCGTTCTGACACATATCGTTTGGATGAATGCATCCCAAGGTCTTGTAAGACCATTTAGGGTCGTCATTATGAGTTCGTCTTCGTCTATGGTATCTCCAATAGCTTCTAGTTGTTCTTTGAATTCTGAGATTCTGGAGAAGTATTCTTGAATCGTTTCTCCTTTCTGCATCCTTGTATTCTTCAATTGAGTTCTTAAATTCATCTTCTGGTTTATGTTCTTTCCTTCATATAGTCTGGTCAAGGCATCAAACATTTCTTTCAGAGTCTTCTTAGATGACACATAAGGAATCATGTGGTCTTTGATTGAATCTGCAATGATTCTTTTGGCCCTGATTGTGTCCTTTTGATGCTTTGCCTTTTCTGCAGCATCGGCGGGTTCCGATACTTCTTCTTTGACGAATCTTGCTAGGTCATTCTCTTCAAGAATGAGGCCAATCCTATACTTCCAGGCACGAAAGTTTTCCACTCCTTCTAGCTTGTCAACAAGCTTGACGCTTGTAGACATCTTTACTTGGAGCTAGGAAAATGATCGAAAAATGAAAGTGCTCAAAATCAAAATCTGAACTTACCGGGATGTGCGCTTGGCTGAGGCGAGTAGCTTGGTGTGTTTGGATCTGAGAAAATCCAACTTTTGCTCCTCCAAATTTGATCTGCGGATTTCTGGACTGGTGCTTTTGGTACTCTGGTACTTCTGGTACTTTGTGAAACTAGGGTTTCACTTTCCGGGAGATCCAACCACTGAAAAGGTGCGCTAAGAGTGCCAAAGTGATCCTTAGGGGAGGGTGCACTTTTCTAGATGGTTTTGGGGCTGAAAAGCTTCACCATCAAAAAGCCCTAATTTTCATGTACGACAATAGTGACGTTTTTCACTCTTGTGAAAGATGCTTCCTTTAGCTTGGCTCTGATACCATGTTAATGTTTAAGCCATTATTATAGTTCTTTGCATTTCATTAGATAACAATAGCATAATCCAAGATCACTGAGAAATACACAATCACAAGAGACACAACATTTATCCTGGGAAACTCTCTAGGGGAAGAAAACCCAGCAAAACTTCCTTAATATAGATAGCCAATACAATGCCAAGAGATCTCTTAAACTAATACAGAAAGTCCTCTCCCAGATATGCGCCACTCTCTCTCCTCCTTCTCTAACAGCAGATCTGAAACTTGTCTCTCAATGAGCAAGTGAGTTGTTTTTTTTAAGTGAGACGCTAGCCTCCTTATTTATAGTAGACTGGCACTTGTGAAGTGTCTCTTCACTGGCAGGGCCGACTTCTCCAACTGGGTGGTTATAACCACCTTAATTACATTTTGGGGCCTCTTTAATATCTGCTGGGGCCGACTTCTTATTTTGCCTATTATAATTATCATTTGACCAATCCACAAAAGGGGATTTGGTCCTATTACAATAGCCGACATGATCAATCCACAATGGGGATTGATCCAATGAATAATATATCAAATAATAATAAGAATACTCTTTGCAGTTACATTATTTCAACAGATTTTTGCCAAATTTCCTTCTTATCCAGCAGGGTCCAATCTTCTTCACATTCAGCTTGCTGTACGAGCCTCTTGGATAGAACTTTCTTTCAAATGCACCATGACAAAATCTCCAACTTCAAATGACTTATACCTTGGTCATCCATCAATCTGCTTCTTGTATTCTACTCTCTTCTCCTTCAATCTGTCCTGGACCTGCATATACACCTGCTCCATCTTCTTTACAAAGGCTTCCACATCATCACTTCTTTGCATATCAACTGGTAGCTCAATCAAGTGTGCAATTCGTCTGGGATTCATTCTGTACATTAAAATCTGTCTGCTCATGGCTTGGTAAGCTCACCTTTTGGTGGATTTGTGGCTGTCTGGGCTTGCCACTTGGAGTCTCCATTCTGTATGTTTGTGTTTTTGCTGGGCTTGCAATATGATGGATTTGCAACTCAGAGGCATGGAAACCTGGTATTCTCTAATACATTATCTATTACCAAGAAAGAGTGGGCGCATGGAGTCATGCGAAGGCAGAATTTAAGAAGTAATTCTTGCATTGACCAAGGGTCTTTGAGAATCATTGAAGGGTAGAAATTGGAGTAGATATTTAAGGTCATAGTATGGACTACCTACTGTCAAATTACAAAGAAAAAGGAAAAATGTCACTATGAATGACACATTTATGCAATGCTTGCACTATGCTCCATTGAGAGGAATAGATGAAAATGAATCCATTTACATAATTTGGTGTTATGTATAACTTTCAGACGTCTAGAGAGGATTTGTGATGGTCTTTGGGTGTTATTGTATAAACTGGGTTCTTCACAACATGTTCTTGAAATTTTCCATATGTAGTAAGTTCAGTAAAGCACTTTGCAATTTTCCTTTTGCATGGTTTGTGGTTTAAATAGTTTGAACTTTATTCTTCCCAAAATACTCAATTTGTTATTGGGTAGTGGATTGTACAAGTGCTTTAACTTTGTCAGTTTGGATTGTCGTCATTGATAGCTTATATATATACAGAAATGCAGTACTAGATTTTATTCACTGCTATGGACTAGGGAGGCAGGTTTTTTTTTGGATGGTGAAAGTGTCTCAATGGTTTTCATTTTCTAGATGTTCCATTCTATTTTCTTTATAAGATTATGGTACTGCATTTATTCATGTACTAGTGGTTTGGTGTTTCACTTGAACAAGGGAGGATACACGTGGTATTTGTTTTTGTGGAATGAAGTTCTGCGGAATAGCTGGAAAAATGCAAATTTCTTAGTTGATATGTCTAGTAACTTGGTTTTAACTATTGTGCGAGAGTCAGAAATGTTTGGTATTCTGTGTACATATTTTATGGGTAAGAAAGTTGAGAATTGTACGAGCTTCATTGCAGCTACTACACATACTAACTCTTTTTGTGCAATTTCACCTATGCAAATGAGTGTTTTTAAAGAAGCAGAAGGCATATTTTTGTCAACACAAGGTCGAGGTCAGTGCCGTCTATAGTGGTATTTTGTCTAGCAAAATTAGTTGCACAGTTATTTAAAACTATCATGTTTTACAACGGGCAAGAAATGAAGTTCATAATCAACTCTGCAGGTTGGGACTTAACATAAATCATTGTCAGAAATTTTATTTAGAGAATGGTTAAAATCTATCGAGTTTGGCAATCTGCAAAGCTTGTGCAGTATCACTCTTTGTCGATGCATGCTTCTGTTTTGAAACTGGCATTTTCTGTTTAAAATTGAAAACTTTGCATTACGATATCTGATTAGCATATGCACTTATTTCAATGTCTTTTAATTTAGATCAATCTATTTTGTATAATGTATCCATTTGTATTTTGTTTGACAGTATTTTCAATATTTAGATAGTTTCTGAATTTTATGAGGTGTTTGATAGTGTATTAGTCTTCTCACCAGGGAACAGATGATGATATAGTCGATATGTCACATGGAAAGGCTCTATACAAGCTGTCTACAGAACCGTATGAACCTTTGTGGGTCAATGGAGGTGGCCACTGCAACCTTGAACTTTACCCCGAGTACTTCCAGCATTTGAGGAAATTTATCCAAGAACTGGAAAGCTCAGCAAAAATTAAACTGAATCAGATTCAGAATAGTCTTCAACAACCACTGCATAACAAGTGCTTTAGTGTCTTGTGTATGGCTGATCTGTGCCAATCCTAAATCTGGATTGGATTCTTCTTGTTCAAGGAATAACCAAATGCAGTTGAGGTTCGGTTTTTGTGTCGAATGAGTTCCAACAAATGGTAATATCATTTTCCTTACTTTGACAAATCGAAGATTTTGCTTTAGTTGTGAATAATGAAAATCTTTTCTGTGGGTTAAGAGCTGTAGAAAAGGTCTATGTTTGTAAGTATCACAAGATGTTTCCCTAAACTTAAGTGTCAAGCATCCACCAGCTATCAAGAGATGGTATGCCATATCACACTGTGGCTAATGCCACGCCTGGCCTAACTTAATGGTCATGCTGGCCCTGCTATTTCACGGGATAAAACATACCACTCACATACCACTCTTGGGGTGAATATCACCACCTCCTTTTGACCAACCATTCAGGCCCTCGGTGGTGTCATGCTTTGTATATTAAGCTTTTTGTAGTTAGTCTTCAATATTTAGGCTTTCCATTGAGTTAAGCATGTTGGTTTTTGTGAAAATAGTTGGTATTACAACCATATTTTATATACTTTCCACATTGACACTGATATTTCTCTGTTTCAGGTATATGCTTGCATCCATCTTATCAGTAATTCTTTGCATCAGATTGAAATGAAATACTCTTTGCATCGAATCAGAGTAAGAGAGGAAGGGCTGCACTGTGTGGATGAACGAGTCATTCAAAGTCGGGTTCTTATTTGAGACCCATTCTAGCTTTTGCTTTAAGAACCAGATAGATAAGACAAACTGCATGGTCCTATTCATCTGTCAAAGTTATAGTGAAGTTCGGAGGCCGGAATTTATGGACTTGGTAACTGAAATTTTTTAGTCTAAGGTTATTGTTGGTATAACATATTCATCCACCTGTATATAATCTTCAATAGAATATGCACGAGCTCTATTTAACATGATATTCTTTTAACTTTTTTTCAGTCAGTCAGCTAGGAATATAGATAGCCATTTTTGGCATCTTTTACTTCACATTCAGCATATTTTGGGGGAGTTACAATTTGTCCATTGATGGACCAGACACTGTACTAATGAGTTTAATTTCTCTGGAGTGAGCTCTTGCACATACAACACTACATAGGCCCCGATGCCATTATCAGAAACACCTGGCAGGATGTAACATGGGCCTCTATCCACATGGTCAGGTTGATTTACTGTAGTTCCTTTTGTTAAAAACAATGTGGCAAAATTTTTCTCAAAATATGGATTTTTGTTATTTTGAGTTGTAATCCAATCAAATTGAAGGTTTTCAAATGAAATCAGTCATGACCTGATAACTGCATATGCTAGCAAAAACAATATTTTTTTTTTATCCAACGAAAATCTTGTGGGAAAACCTAAGGGATGCTTCCCCGCATTCGTGCGAATGCCCTAGTAAACTCGTTGGTGAAGACTTTGTACCTCACCCAGGGGGATTTGAACTGGGCACCTGCTGGCATGGAACTAGCCAAATGCCCAGCAACATTGGCAACAACCGGTTGAGCTAACCACTTGGGCTATAAAAAATAACATGTTATATGATGATTGATCATTTGGACACCCCAAATCCCGTGGATGTCTGTGAATTGTTTTGTTCTCAGAGATTGTGTATTTATCGGATATCCTAATCTGTATCTTATTACTGTTGATTTCATTGGAGAGATAAAACTGTTTTATTTGTTGGGTGGAAAGATGTGCTACTTGTTGAAGGTGTTACTCGGAGACCTTCCATCTGTGGTGATCACCAAAATCTGTGCAATTTCTTTATGATAGTGAATGTATTCTCTTTATCTCAATTCGCCGTGTTGATGGTAAACACATTCCTTACATGGTAGAGAGTTTATTTCTTTAACAAATATACTAATCGTGGTGCCATTTTGGCCAAACGCGGATTACTGCTGTCTCTTTCACAAACTCCCATATTCTTTGCCAGTGTTTCATATGCTATATCAAACACTGTAGTTATGTAAATAATAACATGACATGTCTAATGATCTTATTATCTGTGCATATATACTCTTAACATCATATATCGGCAACATCATAATAAACATGAACTGTTTACTACAATCAGCCACATGCAATTCATATAGCTGTTAATAAACCCAATACTGTCAAAAGCACTTCCATCATGAAACGATAAGAAATCAATTTGCTGCACGAAGCCCTCTAAATAAATAAATTTATTTACAGACCAAAATGATGGTTGAGTCCAATCTTTGTTTTAAGGTGCAAACCTATTAGTAGCCTCTCTAGTTCATTGAGTTGGTTGGTTGTTAAATTGTAAGTTCTGATTAAATTTGAAACATATATTATTGTACACATTGAATCAGTCATAGGTTTCCATTTTTTGAATTGGTTTCATTGCATTGAAGCATGATAGGTGTTGATTTTTATTAATCGTGCAAAGCTACAGCCCTATCATCCCATGTCTTGAAATTAATAATTGTTGGTGGCCCTGTCCAAATAGAATGATAGTATCTCATGAAATGAATTTATCAACTCTTACAAATATTGGTGTATTTCACATGATTGGTATAAAGCAATTGGCAATATAAGCTAAAATCGATGTACATCATTTGATTATTAGTGTTGATAGTTCTTAAGTGTAATTAATATAAGCTAAGATCGATGTACATCATTTGATCATTTGATTATTAGTGTTGATAGTTCTTAAGTCTAATTATTAAAATTATTAATTAAGGACAAAGTATATATATATATATATATATATATATATATATATCATGGGAATTGGTAATTGGTAGATTTGATCTGGGCTAGGCTTAAGATCAAGCCTACTGCCTGCCATTATAACCCAAGAGTATATTTAACAATCTGCAAGCTAGATATTCCAATAACTTGTGATTTAGCAAGAGTCGAGGCGTTTCGAAGGCCATCGGAGTGGATCTCTTTCCTAGGGGTCGTCTACCCTTCTAGCCTTGTCACAATGGGCCAACATGTCCACTTTAAGGAAATTGAATCTAGGTGGGAAAGATAACAAACATAATACCCAACCACCCGAGATATGAACCCAAAACAAGAACAAAAAATATTACTAATAAATTGTAAGAATAAATAAGAATACCTGACCCAAAATATATCTTTACATTTGTTTATAGAAATGATTAGAAATATTATTTAGGTTAACCTTGAAAACCTTTACCATAACAATGGTAGTGAATTCATTGCAAACATACTTCTTAAATGGGCAGCAAGATGATCAAAATGAATTCATGTTGGTTGAAGTGTGAATAATATGTGGCTAATTGCACAATGAGATTAACTAGTGGAACATAAACAGATTTGTTGTATATGTATTTGTAAGTTTTTTATTAAATGGAGTCTAATAATTATTAGCTAAGAGCGATCATAAAAAGCAATATAGAATTGAAATTAAATTAATGATTTAAAAAAAAATGAAAATTTAAAATAAAAACTCCAATGCAAATAATAAAAATTCTATTTTAAATGCAAACAAAGATAGTTAAATCTAATTCTAAAAGAGTATAAGTAATTAAATTTGATATAAAGAATTGAGAAAGAAGATATATATGTTTTTCTAGTTTTAATTTAAATAACAATATTCACAAGTGGCAAAAGATGATGAATGAGACTTACACGAGATTAAATTCTAATACAAAGAATTGGTTAAGAAGATATTATGCTTTTCTAGTTTTAATTTAAATAATAATATTTACAAGTGGCCAAAGATGACAAATGGGACTTACACTACATGATATTCTAATACAAAGAATTGGTTAAAAAGATATTATGCTTTTTTAATTTAAATTTAAATAATATTGCTCATAAGTGCCAAAAGTTAATTAATGTAAATCCATTAGATCAATTCTAATGCTTAATTCTAATGCAAAGCATTGGTGAAGAAGATATATATGTTTTTTTAGTTTTAATCTAAATAATAATATCTTCATGTGGTAAAGATGGCTAATGGGGTTGTAATAGTACAATAATTAGAGTGTACATTTGGGGTGCCTAAATCATCTTCGAGAAAGAATAAGCCTAGAAAGTGTGCATCATATGTAATAGAGTAAGTTGTATAAGAAATATAATAAAACATTGGAAATCCAAATGGGTAAAATGGGAAAAGATTAAAAGAAAAGCACTAAAGAATTTTTTTTATGTCAACATAATACACAAGATTGGCCATAAAGCTTATTCAGTCAAGTCAAACAAGGAAAGAGGCTTCGAACAAAGAAAGATTGATATGTAAACTTCCATGGATATTCCATTGGAACAACTCGTCACAATAGATCTTATAATATTTTGAAATCTTAGACTATACAAACTAGTTTTCCTTGATCCCAAATTAATTAATTACTAGCTTTGCTTGTTTATGAAATAACTAAATTACAAAAATGAAAGAAATGAACAAAAGAACACACCATCCACACATAAATGAACACAAGATATATTCTGGGAAACCTAATATGGGAGAAAACCCAACTAAAAGGTGAGGCCTATGCTGAAATGCAAATACAAAGAAAGAGACACTCACTATGAAATTGCCTCTGACATTGTGGCCTGTATGGTTGCTACAAAATCTTTTTCTTCTTTGTTATGCTCTCAAAATGACACTCCTAGCTGCTCAACTCAATTAAGGAACAAGTACAATGCTAAAGAATGGAACCCTTTCTCCTCCTAGCAGCCTAGTATTTAACATAGCTCGATAGCCATCTAGGGTTAAGGTTTTTGCATCTTCAACCCTCAATCAGTGATAAGGTTTGGACCTTCTAGAATCTTCTTGAAAGTCCACACGTGGATAGCCCCATATGTGTGAGTAATGGGGGTTGACGCTACATCCACTAATACCATGGTGGTCAACAAGGTTCGTTCACTTGCAGAGACATAACTTTTGCATACGATATTCGATTGAGGTGATTTTTGCACCATTGGAAAGGTCTTGTTCTGTAGGTCAACATCGAGGGTGTGGGCGCATGTTTCATATTCCGTAACCCTCAAAATTCCGTTTAATGTTTCAAAATGGCTTCAAAAGGTTCCAAAATCCAATTTTCCAAATTGGGACCGGCCATTAAAATGGCCTTGTTAGCCAATTCCTCTAATTTTTTCCACCCAGAGAGTACCAAGATAAATGGAAAATTATATGATGATTTAATCCAAGATCAAAGATAATGAATGCTAATAGATGATCTATATATAGGTGGCATTGCTAAATACAACGAGTAATAAAGCCTCAAGAACTTCTATTTGAATGCAAGACCTACATTCTTAATTTTTTTTCTAACTTAATGGAATAATCTAAGTAAAAAACAATAAAAGAAACAACTAAAGCATGCACTTCTACAAATAACCCCAAGAAATATGCAAACAAAGGAAGTTCTAAACAAAAAATGGACAAGTAATCAAAGAGGTTTTCTTCTTCAAAATGATCAACAAAGAAATAACACATCTTATGCAAATGAGGTTAATGTAGTGCAACATTTTAGAGCACGCTAGAATGTTGTCCGAAGACATTTGATCTGGTCCCCTTCTTTGCTTTCATCAAGCTTGTTGTAGTGGTTTGAATGGATGGAATTAAAGACATTGTATGGAAGAAATGATTAGCAAGCCCAAGAAAGTTAGAATAGAGTGTGGTGAAAGCCAAACAAGGCCCTCACAAAATGGAGAAGAAAACCCTCAATGGTCACTTTAGATGAGAAGGGCCTAAGAGACTAAGGGAACAAGAGAATGAATCCAAAATGGCTTGAATTTTACAATCTCTTACTCCCACTGCTTATTGAGATATCAATCGCACTCCATTAAAGGTGAAAATAGGTTAGAGATAAAAATCTCCAAAAAGTTCCTAAAAGGGATAAAAAAAACTCCCTTAAAAAAGGTGATGGTCTCTTTGTCATATACATCCTATGCAGTGCACATAACCCTGTGAGGAAGCACTCTTTAGAGCATTCAACAATAAAGGAATGTTGCAACACATGCGAGATGATGCAATCTCGATGGGTGGATGAAACATGTCTAGGGCAGTGGTTCGCGTGGAGCCCAAGGTGGATAGAAGGACCCTAAGAAGGTCCACTTGGGGCTAAGGTGTGGGTTCAAAGAGTTCTAGCAAAGCATATTGAAGGATTTGACATGTGGATTTAATAGATCAAAGTGTGTAAGGCCAAATCTCTCAAGGAATGTGTGTCTCAAGACAATGCCATTCTTAGACTGTAAGGAAGTAATAGAGGAAAGTTGATCCAAAAATGAAGGTATTACTGATAGATTGCAAGTTAGTTTAATGTACTTTTTGCATCGGATCGTTAAGAATGCGAAATACATAAACTTGTTATCTTGTTTGCGGAATATCAAATGTGACTTTTACTTGATGCTTATTAATGAATAAAGAGATCATCCATTAATATTCATGCTGCAAATGAAGAGAATAGAACAACAAAACAGAAAGAGAAATAGAGACAAGAGGTTCATAACGGAGTTCACCAATCGTTGGCTATGTCTCCGGGCCCGCTTCCAAGTGGAGGACCTCTTTATTGATCTTTAATATGCTCAAAGTTCTCTTACAATGCTCTTTGTGGTTATATTACATGCTTCATGTCTGCTGTGCAAGACCTTCTTGCTCAGATTCATGCATGCACCATCAAACTCTTCTAAAAAACATGGCAAAATTGCCTCTCAAATCATGAGAAAAGACCAAAATTTACAAACTGCTCCAAAACCCTGCATCAAAAAGTCTCCTACAAGTTTCAAAAAGCCTGGTTCTTATAGTTTTCAAGGTTCAAATGAGGAATCCCAACTTCCCTCAAGATCTGGCCTCTTTCTGGGATCAAATCCCCCTTCAAATGGCCTAAAATCCTCAAAAAATCCATTTTCTGGGCATAATATTAGTCAAAAATAACTTCTCAATAGTTAAAAACCCATTTTTTCTAAAAAAATACACAGTAAGCCCCCTTGGACTATGCGTGCGCCCTTTAAAACTGGTCATATGCATCTCATATGGCCAAGCGCTAGCCCTTTAGTTACTCTAGCTCCTGGTTATATGGCGCATATGATGTGACCACCCCCAATTGCGAGCCTAATCCAAGTGTTGGCTCCTGGTTTCGGGGCACACTCCATGGAACCGCCCCTTATCACCTCCGCGCTAATGTAGTGATAGCCCTCGATTTCTTTGGGGTGTGAATCCGTGACCAAGGAACTGTCAATCCGTAAGCATAGGCGCTAAGCCCCAAGCATATGGGTAGCGTGTTATTTAACTGAAGACCATGGGATGGGGCTATGCCCCAACCTCTCCCTTTTTTCCGAGCGTTTGAACATTCCACGTTAAATAAATTTAAATGTGTTTGATTAAATAAGAAACATGGTGGCACATTGGTAAAGGCTCTCCTCCAAGGCGCTTTTTCTTGGTGGGTGGTCGTGGGTTCAAAATCCATGGACTCCCAAATATTTTTGGAACTTGCCATTCGACCTTGACTTGGTGCCACGTGGCTACCCATGCCTGGGCCACGTGGCACCTCAACATTTGACCAGATTTTGCCATGTGTCAAATTTTGATTGGATTTGCCATCCACATCTGACCAGTCAACTGCTGCCACTTGTCACATTGCCATTGGTCCAAGTTTGCATCACGATGTGTTGCTGGTGATGTCATGCTGTCGTCATGCTGACGTCATCATTGACTTTTTGCCAGTCCTTTGACTTTTTCGCTGTTTGAGAAAACGATCAGAGTATGATAACTCTCGCATACATCATCCGTTTGAGAAAGTAAATATACTGCTAGAATCAGTGCGACGAGCCGGTCACAATGGAATTGGTTTCATCCAATTCTGAGAACTTTTATTTTTGAGCATTTTCTGAGCCTGGGAGCCTCCTGGGTCATTCCTCCCCACTTTGGAAGCTTTTGGACCACCAAAAGTCTGCTTTTACTCAGGTAAGAAGTGAGGGTAATGCCTCCCCACTTTTTCCTGTATCATCCATCCTCTCTGCTAGGATAATGATCACCTAACTAATCACAACAAGCATGAAAACCGAGATAGCATTGTTTATCAAAGTAATCATTTAATTTATCGCACAATCATCTACATTCTTTGTCGCACTTTGCATCCATACACCACTAACAACAACAAACTAATCAACAATACCGAGTATGCAAATGAAAATGACAAAACATGCTTCCCCTTTTGAACAGGAACAGTAATCAAATTATGCAGCCGAACCTCATGTTGTACCCCTGGTGACACTTCATGACCGTTAGAATCATATTGAACCATCTCATGTTCAACATCACTAATTTCTTGTTTTGTTACAGACATAAGTGTTAATCTTTTTCTTGCATTTACCATTCTTTTTAAGTGCCCTGTAGCTGTAAAAGATCTGCCAGTTTTTATGCGATGAGCACGAACAATGTACTCTTTCCCATCTTTCTTGAAGCAATATTTATTCTCCTCCCTGTAGAATATGGCTTTCCTATCATAAATGTATGGGCTTCCCAATACAATTCCACATATGTCCAGTGGCATTATATCAAGCTCTACTTCATCAACATAATTAGAAGCGATTGCAAACTTGATTTTACATTGCTTGGTTATTTGTAAATTGTTATGACCATATATCCATCCCAATGGATATGGTTTAGGATGTGACTTAGTTTCAAGTACCAAGTTATTTACAACATCTTCACTGATTAGATTGGCCTGTGATCCACTGTCTATGAGAGTATCAAATTTAACATTATGTGTTATAACCCTTATGTGGAAAATTTCATTCCTTTTACACTCATCATTTACATCAACTGATCTAGAAGAGCTAGAATTTGCAACAGAATTTATACCTCGGATTCCCATAGCTACAACCTGTGTCTCATCATCGGAATCTAATCCAAGATCCACTTGAACTGTTGCAGCTGTGGTCTTCTTCCTTCCTTGATTGGCATACTTCTTTGGCTTCATTTCAGGATGTAAGGTCCAACAATGATCTTCATCATGACCTACCTTCTTGCAATGCTTGCAAGTAGGCTTCTCCTTTCTTGTCATGGCTGTCTTCTTCTCTTTCCTTTTCCATGCATCCTTTCTTTGCCAAGTATCTGTAGAAACACTATCACCAACATTCCCTTTACTTGATTCAATGTGAATGGCTTGTACACATACTTCATCAAAGTTAGAAGCATTTAGCATAAGAATAGTGTGCTTAAGATAAGAATGTAAACCACCAATATATTTTAGGAGTGTCTCTTGTGTATACAAAGGAATACCCAAATTTAAAGCTTTCTTATGAAATGTTTGAGTATATTCTTGTACGCTTTAACCTTTTGATTTCCTTAAACATTGCCAATTCATCATTTCTTGTTGCATGTAGGCTAAAGGGTAAAACTGTTGTTTTAATGCAATAACAGAATCATTCCAGGAAGAGATTGCTTTACCACTTTTCTTAAGATCATCTCTAGTTCTACTTTTCCACCATATGAGAGCTGTGCCTCCCAATTTGAGACTTGCTAGTTGGATCTTAGTTTCATCATCGACAATCTTTTGTATCTTGCAATAGACTTCTAATTGTCTCACCCAATTATCTAGCTTTTCTGCATCTAATTCACCATAATAAGTGGGTAATTGAAACTTTACATCTAACTTTAATAACGACATATAAGAAGAATGATGAATTTTTTGCTTATCCTTGGAGGAATGTACATTTTCTTCATTATTAGATGATGAGGATGAAGGAGAAGAAGGTTCTGAAGGTCCACCACCTCCAACTCCTCCTTTTGCTCTTACCGAAGATTCACCTTCTTCATTGCCTCGAAGCCTTCGTTGCCCTCTTTCATGATAAAGCTCCTCTACCATGGCTTGCATCAATTTAAAGGCCTCGAAGAAATCATCTTCAGTTTTGTAGGGACCCAATTTTCTTGGCGAAGACATCTCTTGCTTGTACGGTCTCCTTTGAATCTATGTGTCAAGAGCCTCAAGTTGGCCTTCTCCTCGCTTGATTTTTTCTTTGGTGAGCATCCAATGCTTGCAATTCCTGTCAAATCTTCACAACCAAATGCTCTAATACCATAAACTTGATCCAAAAATGAAGGAATTACTGATAGATTGAAAGTTATTTTAATGTACTTTTTGCATCAGATCGTTAAGAATGCGAAATACATAAACTTGTTATCTTGTTTGCGGAATATCAAATGTGACTTTTACTTGATGCTTATTAATGAATAAAGAGATCAACCATTAATATTCATGCTGCAAATGAAGAGAATAGAACATCAAAACAGAAAGAGAAATAGAGACAAGTGGTTGATAACGGAGTTCACCAATCGTTGGCTACATCTCCGGGCCCGCTTCCAAGTGGTGGACCTTTTTATTTCTCTTTAATATGCTCAAAGTTCTCTTACAATTCTCTTTGCAGTTACATTACATGCTTCATGTCTTCTGTGCAAGACCTCCTTGCTCATATTCATGCATGCACCATCAAACTCTTCTAAAAAACATGGCAAAATTGCCTCGCAAATCATGAGAAAAGACCAAAATTTACAAACTGCTCCTTCAAAACCCTGCATCAAAAAGTCTCCTACAAGCTTCAAAAATCCTGGTTCTTATAGTTTTCAAGGCTCATATGAGGAATCCTAACTTCCCTCAAGATTTGGCCTCTTTCTGGGATCAAATCCCCCTTCAAATGGCCTAAAATCCTCAAAAAATCCATTTTCTGGGCATAATATCAGTCAAAAATCACTTCTGCATAGTTAAAAACCCATTTTTTTCTAAAAAATACACAGTAAGCTCCCTTGGGCTATGCGCGCACCCTCTAAAACTGGTCATATGCATCTCATATGGCCAAGCGCTAGCCCAAAGGGCTAAGCGCTGGCCCTTTAGTTACGCTAGCTCCTGGTTATGTGGCGCATATGATGTGACCACTCCCGATCGCGAGCCTAATCCAAGTGTTGGCTCCTGGTTTCAGGGCACACTCCATGGAACCACCCCTTATCACCTCCGTGCTAATGTAGTGATAGCCCCCAATTTCTTTGGGGATCGAATTCGTGACCAAGGAACTGTTAATCCCGTAAGCATAGGCACTAAGCCCCAAGCATATGGGTAGCGCGTTATTTAACTGAAGACCGTGGGCTGGGGCTATGCCCCAGCCCCTCCCCTTTTTCTGAGCATTTGAACATTCCACTTTAAACAAATTTAAATGTGTTTGATTAAACAAGAAACATGATGGCGCATTGGTAAAGGATCTCCTCTAAGGCACTTGGTTTTGGTGGGTGGTCGTGGGTTCAAAACCCATGGACCCCCAAATATTTTTGGAACTTGCCATTCGACCCTGACCTAGTGCCACATGGCTGCCCATGCCCGGGCCACGTGGCACCTCAACATTTGACTAGATTTTTCCACGTGTCAAATTTTTATTGGATCTGCCATCCACATCTGCCCAGTCAACGGTTGCCACTTGTCACATTGCCATTGGTCCAAGTCTACATCATGAGGTGTCGTTGATGATGTCATGTTTTCGTCATGTTGACATCAACATTGACTTTTTGCCAGTCCTTTGACTTTTTAATTGTTTGAGAAAACGGTCAAAGTACGATAACTCTCACATACAACGTCCATTTGAGAAAGTAAATATATTGTTGGAATTAGCACGACGAGACGGTCACAATGGAATCGGTTTCATCCAATTCTGAGAACTTTGATTTTTGAGCATTTTCTGAGCCTGAGAGCCTCCTGGATCAAAAGTGCAACACAAATGGGCCATGGGATTGATGGACACGTGTATTAGATTAAACATCATCATTGAGAAAAAATGGGCCATGGGATTTGTTACCCCTCATCTTGCATGAGGCCTACACTAGTGAATTTTTTCACTATGCTTGTGATTTTTATCGCAAAGGTAGGTTTATAGGCTGATGGAACATTGGATGGATTAGGGGTTGTGATTTCACTTGATTTTGATGCCTTGGTTAATAGTTGATGAGATGATGTAGTTGCGGGTGTCTTGATGGTGTTTTTCTTGGTATACTTGCTTATCATAAAAAAGGCATTGCACTTGGTCAAGTGATGTTCTAGCTTTCATTTTTTCTAGATGATTGGGGACATATGACTCCCTTGATGGAATTCCCTAGCACTTTTGGGATAGTTTGGAATTGTATTGACATATTCATTTGGTTGGATTCATGATGGTGTATAGCGCTTGACACTTTCCCCTTTCTTTCACTTGATTTCACATTTATTTGAGATGATTTAACATGGTGTAGCATGATTGAAGCCTTGGTACAAGAATTCCCTAGCATTCCTAGACTTATTTTGCATTGATATGGCATTGTTACAAAATGTTTCGTCTGCGGACAGATGAAACCTCCCTTGGATTACAGACCCCTATTCCAAGAAAAAAAAAACTACAAGTGGACACTAGCATCCCTTTAAACTTGTTTTAACCAATCAGAAAGAGAGAGGGAGAAAGAGCATGATGCACCTCTTTTCGAAGTTTGTCCTCGCTCCTTCCAATCCATGAGCTTGATCTCCAAAATCCCTGGTGCAACTTGATACTTGCAATGGGAAACAAAGAGAAATGACTATCTCCTACTTTAGTTGATTAGGTAAAACAAATTCATCTACGAAGATTAAAGCAACAATAGACACACATATGAAAGAATACACAAGCTTGAAGGAAATAGGCCAAGTATATTCAAATGAGAACCCAAAGAGAATACTTACAAACCATGGATGATGATACAACACTTCTCCCATCTCTCCTTGTCCAAACATTGCATTATTCTACCAAGATCAAAGGTTTGATACTTGAAATATTCCCCCAACATCAGAGGTTTGATATGCTCTAATCCTTCCATTTTCACCTTGGAAAGCCCTCAATATATAGGCTTGAGAGGCACAAAAACCATGAGAAAATGAGGGATATGGTTGAGGATATGGCTCCTTGAGGCTTGGATCAGATCCTAAAGTGAATCCCAAGCATGAGGATCGAACATAACTAACCCCATCTCAAAGAGTTGGCCCATAGAATAAGGTGGGGGAGATCCCCCCTTTTCCTCAATAAGAATGGCGCTCCCCCTAAGTGAGAGATAGGGTGCCACCCTAGCAGTGGTGTTCCCCTATGGTGGTATAGGGGGTGCCATGTGACCAACCCTAGTATGGACAGGGGGGCTCCACCCTTCATAAATGCTCAAAAAGGGTCATTTTTTCCAAGGAAAAAATGTGTTTTGACCTAGAATTGATAGTTTTCCTCCTCCCATATGACTTAGGGGTCATAAAAAAATGTTTTAATGGTTTCAAGGGGTGGAGACACCTCACAAAGTGAATGTGACACTTGGGAAGGTGCATACGTCACTTTGCGACACTTTGGGACACTTGTGACACTTAGGGTGCGAAACACAAATGTGGATTTTTGATGTGTAACAGATACCCCCTAAAGTGTGAGGCCAGAAGAGAAACTGATGGCCAAAACACTTTACAAATTATTTAATGAAAGGGTGATGGAGTGGGAGAACCTGACAAAAGTTGCAAACAATCATCAAACAATATTAATATATGTTTCATTTTCGAGGCATGCATACTTATGCTCGGAATGCGAGATGACTCAAAGCACGACCTCCGACCAATACATAGTGGATCCATGAGAATAATGACTAAGGATATGGCCACCAAATATACAATGTGGATTCATACCTCCATGTCATGAACTGATCACAGCCACAAAAAATACACAGTGGAGCTACGAGATGAAAAAACATAGCCACAGATCAATACAATGTGGATCTATGTGACAGTATATATATCAATAAGATTTCCATCACGGTGATTGTACTGAAACCTTTTACATGCTCAAATGATATCCATCGCAGCCTGGGTAAAGAACATAACAGAGTGACCTCCCAACCCAGGGTCTTTGTCCCGATCCCGATGCAATACAAATCTATCCATGTGAATAGATGATTTGATGTTGAACATGGTAGAAACCACTTGATTACGATTCATTGAAGTAAACTATTAACAAGTGCGAGGGAAATCACCAATGATGTCAATGACTCCCAATGTACCCTAGTACATTCCAACGAATGTGAATAAATGAGTTGAGGTCGAACATCTGTGGAATCAATTGATCAGGGGTCATTGATGTAAACCCACTATCGAAAGCGAGGAGGCATGCCATTGAAGCATGTAGGTCCCAAGGTAATAACTGGTTTCTAAGTCTAATTCCTGGAAAATGTGTTGAAGTCGACAGGAAAGGACTCGTTGAAGGAGGGCCTTGATGTATCCCCCATCATCGACATGAAACTAACGCAAGAAAGTGGTGTAAGATGGTGAATTGAATGTGTATGGACTGACACATGAAATGGAAACTTGTAGTACTGCAGATGGATGGTTTGAAGTGAAACTTCCCTTGAACATGATGAGGCATGACAACTGACTCGACAACATTGAATCGACAAGTACCAAGAATGTAATGTGACGACAATAAGAGCACTCTTCGACTGGAAAAAAAAAGTATGGCGACAAATGGAATTGGTATGACTTAGAGATAAGGAGATTACCCAAATGTAAGACAAGACATAGATAGGTGCCATGTTCAAGGGAGAAAATAATTTCTTCCATAAAGGATTCCGAAAAACTTGACCCACTCCTTCAATTTTTGCCCCATCCAGATAGACGAGTGCCTCTTTATTTTTTAACGAGCTTGAGGAGGATAAAAAATGCTCGGTATAGCTCATCCTTTGAATGAGTCCCTTGACATATGTTTAATGAACCTGAGGAAGGAGGGGTTCGGTCAAGTATGGGTCCTAGAGATCAGACTCACATAGGTGCTTCGATGCATAGTTTTATGAGCCCAAAGAAGGTAAATCAGTGGGTTTTCACGTTTAGAGAGTCTGAAAAGAACTTAAAGACGAACATGTGGATGAATTTTTCATAAATTTAGTCTCCCAAGACCGAAAAAAGTGTAAAACAATACAAGGGAGAACTCTTCTAATCATGCTTGATTAGAGTAGTCCTTTTTCATAATTAGTCTTGCGAGGCTGAAAAAAAGATAAACTACCACTCGAAAGACGCCCTTTCAAACCTTTTAACGAGTGTGAAAGGAAACAATATCACTCAACAATCTTTTCATGTTTAGAGAGTCTAAAAAGAGATTAAAGGAAACTCCAAAGAGTTCATTTTTCATATAGATTTTACGAGTCCAAAAAAGAGATAAAAGTATACTCGGTAAACTATTATCATGTTTTAAAGAGCACGAGAAAGAAAAAATACTGAGCTCGAAACTTCCCAACGTAATGTCCAAAGGTTTCAAACAAGACCGATAGATAGTTGGTACTTTTCCCCCAGCTGCATGATAGAAGCTAGTGGCTTTGCTCCATCATGATGTCTGGAGGCTGGAGATTCCTTCTCCCAAGATTCGTTTCATCCATTGATGCTTAAGTTGTCACCGATTTTTGTACTAGATGGAGAAAAATGGTCAACAGACAAAAGAAGATGAAAGGAAGGTTAAGTTACGAGATATAGGGAAAGAATCGACTCAACATTTACGAGATCTAGTGAAAGACTTGATTCAATGGAAGAGGCGGTTGTTTCATTTTTTAATGAGCTTGACATAGGAAAAGAACTATGCTTGAAGTTGGGTTTCATTTTTTAACGAGCTTGAAATCAACAAATAAACTATGCTCAAAGCTGTTTTTCATTTTTTAACGACCTTGAAAGAAGCAAATAAACTATGCTCAAAGCTGGGTTTCATTTTTTAATGAGCTTGAAAGCAACAAATAAACTATTCTCAAAGACCTCTACTTGATCATGGATTCCAAGAGGACAATGCTCTTGAAGGAATACATTTCAAGGGACAAACCTCAGTCATGGATTCCAAAAGATCTTCTCTAGATGGAAAAACCACACTTTGGAGGGAATACATGTCAAGGGATGCAATAGGGGTAGGGAGATCAAGCTCTAATAGCCCTATCGAAGAGATCACCATGTCAACTACTGGATCTAAATCAAAATAAGGGAGAGATTCCTTCTCATGCGGAGTTGAATACATGGGACAGGTTGCCAAATAATTGACCTGCGGTAGGGCAGATGTCGCTAGAAGATAAGGACAGTTTAGGGAAGTCAGATGGTTAGCCTTCATATGAGGTCCAATGAATGAAATCTAGTCAATGGTCACTACGTTTCCATTTTGAGGGAAACACATCAAACAAAAGACCGTGGAGACAACAACCTTCATAGCATAAACATAGTCTTGCCCGAGGAACAAATTAAAATCCAAGGGGTTGTGGAATACCATCACATCAATGAGGACAATTTTCCATCCCAAAGTTACAGGAAAATGAGGAAGGATCCCTAAAGGTTGAGTAACTCTTCTGTTAAAAGCCAACATATTCTGAGTCATTGACACAAGTGGAGGAGAACCTAAAGCTTGCTAAGCAATGGAGGATAAGATACTAACCGATGTACCCTCATCGATAATAGTTTGAGGAACGTCCCTACCATAAACCTAAACAATGATTTGGAAAGGAATATAGGGAGGGAGACAAGATTCCGTCAGTGCACCCTAATCTAAAAGAATGTCCTCATTACTTTGAGGGGGTTTTGTTGGAATGAGTGAAGTGCCCCCTATTCTAGAGAATCTGTAGAAACATGAAAGACCTGAGCGAAATCCTCACTCTTCAAAGGAGGAGTGGGATCGACCAAGGGTGGTATTGGATCAACCACTTTAACGTCACTCTCTAACGGGAGAGTGGGATCGGTCAAAGTTGAAATCAGACCGATCACTTGATCGACCGACTCAACTGATGATTGAACCGGATGGACCACCTGATCAACAAGATTGATCAATGATGGAACCAAATTGACCAGTTCATCAACCAATGTCAGGATGGGAGATGGAAGTTTTTGTTGGACACCAACAATATTTTCTAATAGATACAAAGCTTCATCCATGCACAAACAAAGGTAGGTGCAGTGCAAATCCTTACATTGCAAGCAAGGGAATTTGACTTTACCCTTCTTACTTCCAACTTGATTATCACTAGTTGATGGTTTATTACCATCATGACATGCAATGACTAATGAAATAGTTTGATGACTTTGAGACCACACTTCTACAACCTTGGGAATACCAGGGCAATCCTTTAGAAGGTGGTCGCCCTTACAATGCTTGCAAAGGAATTTGGGTTTGCGATGTGTCTTGGTGGACTTTTCGACATTATAAACACTCCTAGCATGATGAAAAATATCTGGCTGATCACTTCAAACATGTACTACAATGCTTGGAAGTCCCCCCCCTAACTTATTTTTCTTCTTCTTAATCTTCCTTTTCTTATTCTTCTTCTGGTTACTAGCTGTAGTACTTTCACTAGGCGAAGAGGGAGAACGTGAATAAGACCCTATAGGCGAAGAAGGAAGATGATCGATACGAGGTTGATGGTCTTGGGGTGGAGTGATTATGGATGAAGCAGTAGGATCATTTATGTTCATCAGAGTGGAAAACAACCAGACCGATAACCCAATAGTGAGTCTAGGAAGAGTCAAAGTGGCGATATAAGGAGGACCAATGTGTCCCACAGAAGGAGAAACAAATGGTAACCCAGGAAAAGGGTTCCTTTGTTGGTAGTTCTAGGAACTGACACCATAGACATAGACTCAACCCTAATGTTTTCTAGGGAAAAACAAACAACACATGCTAAAAAAACTAGGAAGAAAACCAAACAAACAAAACTTTTCACAGTGAAGTTCTAGTTGGTGATGAAATCCAACATCGCAGGATCAAGGTGAGAAGGGGATGGGATAGAGCAGGGGGATCAGTTACGTTGGCAACTTGCTCAACAGACTTACACCTTGGTGGAAGTTCCCTCATGTTCTATCCATAGGTTACCCTCCAAGGAGTCCAAGTGAGTTTGACCAACATATCCACGGGTTACCCTAAATATAAATGCCACTAAGTTTACCAAATCCCAGTCAGCCTCCGGGCGGGTACAGTCGACAGTCGGGTTTGAATGTATGGGCAGGATATCAAATTCCAAAGCTCTTCAAGAGAACTGAAGACAAGTGGACCGATAAGACTCCAGAGGACCCCGAACGGATTCGAGATTCACGAAGCACCGAGACAAAATTAAACCAATGGTTTCTCAAGAAAAACCCCCAATATATGTTTGTTCCTCTATGATTGGTTGAGCCTCGGAGGGGTAATCTCCACTACTCTCCCACACACGACCTCGTGTTAAACCCTAGAGTGAGAGGGGGGTCTCGAATATGCTTATATGAAAATTGGATTTTCGCTCCCTATCACAAAAATCTATGTTTGTTTATTTCTTTGGAAATTTATTTTGAACACCTATTCCAAATCCCTACACTTAAGCTAACGTAGGTTTGTAAATTGCCTAGAAAGAAAAATTCTAGATGGATTTTAATTAGCATATTGATTTTTAGGCTGTTGTTTACTCAAGGGTATGGAAACAAAACTGATGATGTTCATGACTTTGACTCCAAAAGAGTGCAAAAAAATGAGATGCAAATCTTTCTATGTTCGATGAAATCTATCTATGGAAAGGAGAAGAGTCTTTTTCCATTCCAAAATACATAAATCTAATGTAATTTACACCCAAAACTATGAATGCAATCAATTTCTATTCGTTTGCAATGAACCTAAATCAAATGCAAGTTCTTTCTACTTCCTTACTTTCAATGCAAGAATCCGATGCAGATACAAAGGAATATTGTTAGGGACCTAACCCCTCACATAGGTAGAATAATATATTTCCATGTAATAAAGGTCAATATTAGTAAGGCCTAGCAATACGGAAGAATAAGTCCAATGTAAGAAGACCTAATAGAAGCTTATGCTTCTAGAAGGATCTTCCTCTAGATGGTTCTTTTGATAGACATATTTAGTATAAATAGGAGTCGAGGGTATGAGAAATTTTGTCTTGGATATTATTGTAATAGAGCTCTGCTCTGCTGGAGGTTTCCCCCTCAAAGAGGGAAGTGAACATTGCTCTCAGTAATCAAAGTGCTCTTTCTCGTATTATTTTGGTATCATTTTGGTATTATTGTGGTGTTGTTATGGTTATATTGTTGTTCATCTGCCATTTCTAGATATTTATTTCTGTTCTACATACTTTTTATATCTGGAATATTACAAGTGGTATCAGAGCACTTTCCTTGGCAGGAAGTGTGGGCAAATATTTTTTTTGCAAATTTATTTTTTCGGAAAAAAAAGAAGGCCACGACATTCCGGATGATTTCTGTAGGTTTTGGTGCAAAAAATGGTTGTATATCTGAGTTCCTCTCATAAAAACACCCAAGTTAAAAAAAAAACCGGCTAAAGCGGAGTCCAGGAAGTCAAGTTATTCCCATTTTAAAATCCACAATTTTCAGGTTTTTATTTATTTATTATTATTATTATTATTTTAATTTTATTTTAATTTTAATTTTGTTTTTCACAGACGACCGTGTGATTTTTCTGATTTCTGTAGCATCTGAGGCTGAATTTTTCAATACAAATTGCAGATCTGAGTTCCTCTCACAATTTCACCTAATTTCAAAAAACAATCATCCAAATCAGAGCTCTGGAAGTGAAGATATTGCTGATTTAAAATCAACTATTTTTTTTTGGTTTTTCGTGATGACGACGGGACTGAAGAGTTCATAACTTTTCATAGGGTGCTCAGATTGTTACTAGATCAATGCCATTGAGTAAATTATTTCAAGAGATTTCTTTTGGTATATTTTATGTGGTGTTTCCAATGGCTATTTCCTCTCAAAACCTCGAAGAAATTATACAGATGACTAAAGCATTCAAAGCCCAATTGTATGACACATTGAATGACACATTGCGTGACTTTGTAGATGGCCTCACATATGGCCTCAATGATAGTTTTCGTAGTATTCAAGATTGATTGGATAACATGCAGRATAGATTTCTTATGGTAGACATTAGGGATGAATATAATCAAGAAATATATGCTTGGTATGATTTTGAGGCCGATTGTGATGATTGGTATATGGATAGTTGTCATTAATGGGATGACAACCACTTTCATCTTTTATTTGATGACTCTACTCCACCTTCTGTAGAAAACATCAATGTGACTCATCAGGAGCTAGTTATGATTACCAGTGTCCAGCCTGCATATTCTACAACGATATTGTTCATTCCAGATTCAAATTTGACCCTTTCCCACTATGTGAATGGATATTCTTATTCAGATCCACATGATAGGTGTCAATATTGGGAGCATCATTTTCAGTTGGTTATTGGGTGATGATATCTTCCGTGTGGGGTTCACATGAGAAATTGGACATGAGACCCTGGTTTACTATGGCAGTTGGAATACTTCAGCATGGTGGCTTCCATTTCTCAATGGGACCCTGGTTGTCTAGTCTACTTCAACACTATAGTCCACTTATCCATGGGAACCTGGTTCTCTAGTCTACTTCAACACTATGGTCCACACTTATTCATGGGACCCTAGTATATGGTTGTACATCAAGCATTGAGGACAACACTTTCATAAGGGGGATGAAATGTTAGGTAGCTAGAGAGGTAGTGGGGGGGCCCAGAGGGCCCATAATGATAATAGTGGATCCCATTCAATGTAAGGTGGACTAGGTCCACTATATTATTAAATAAGGCCCACTATGATAGTTATATATAATAAATGGGTAGTTAGATGTAATAAACGTAAGAGGACTTCTTAGAAGGTTCTACTTCTAGAAGATTCCTCCTCTAGAATGTTCTTAGGTGATGGTAGCACTATATAAAGGTGTTCAAACAATGTAATGAGATATGAAGAGAAGTATTTTATTTGGAGTTGAAGCTCAATAGGAGGATGCCCCCTTGAAAAGGCAAGTGAACAAGAGAGGATCCCTTCCATAATAGGATCCATTGTATGGTGTTTCCCTACCTCAAGGGTTTTCTTATAATAAAAGTGTGGTTCTTATAGTTTGTTCTTTGAATTTTTGTGGTGTTTCTGTATGCAAGTATTGGGTACTTAACAATTGGTATCAGAGCACCTTCCTCGGTAGAAAATTGTGGGTTAATTTTTTTCAGGGTAGAGACGTATTACGACGTCTTAAAGCTACAAAGATATGTCGTTATGCACATAAACCTGTGGTTGGGGATTTATAAGCGCATGAAATATAAGTGGTACTTAAGCGCACATCTGTTATCCACCCTTGTAACCCTTGTTGGCACCCCTTCAAGTGGTAGCGCATCAAACAACACCTGTATACAGATCAACCTAGATCTCCTAAAGTCCTCCATAGATAAACCGATCGATCACCTGGCTGCTATAGTGCCACCGAGAACATCACTCAGGAAGATACTCTCTAGTACCTGGATAGTCAGGTA
The DNA here is from genome assembly GCA_032191745.1 of Picea mariana. Lineage (NCBI taxonomy): Eukaryota > Viridiplantae > Streptophyta > Pinopsida > Pinales > Pinaceae > Picea > Picea mariana. Next base: position 26,758 of record JASDQU010242824.1, read on the forward strand.
GTACGGCTAAGGGCACGATCTAGCCTCTTGTTGGCACCAATATTTGAGACCTATTTCGTTGGATTTCTCTCTTCGCCCTTATCGCAGTCATACCTATCATTTTTCAACAATGTTTTTTTCCTTGTGGACCCGACCCCCTTCCAACACCCTTATTTGGGATTTACCCCATTGGATTCAACTCGTCACCCTGATCATTGTGATACACTTCACCCATAACCCATTTTCTGTGTGGTCCCACTCGCCCCTTTTTGTGTTCTCTCGTCATCATACCTGTAGCCAATACTTGGAAGCTCGCTTCACTACCTTGCACTCTAATTTCACTGAAACCCAACAAGAAGTGCGACAACTCAGTGCCAATATTTCCACCATCAATCAAAAGATGCATTCCTCCATCGCCACCTCAATCGTAGAACTCAAACAAGACATTACTACCCAACTTGAATCTGTCACTACGATGATTTGCGCCAAGCTGCATATCCCTACAAATCTTCCCTTATCTGACCCACCTTTGCATACCAAAGATGAAATTTCCTCTCAGTCCTAGAATTTTCAGCCCCATCACTTTCAACGTGACCTACGCTAAGACTCCATTCACGATCCGCAAGACGTAACTGCCTTCTACGGGTAGTAGCTCATCAAACGAGCATCCTCTAACCAAGAAGGAAGAAATCTCCAACTGAGATAGAGGTGTTATCCCTCTTCTCTTGAGTGTTGCTCCATCTTTCTTTAGTCTTCGGTTCAATGAAAGATGGTCTCCTTCCGCATGTGGATGTGACCAAATTTGATGGATTGGATCCCACTGGCTGGGTAACTCAAATGGAACATTATTTCTCTTTGTATGGCTTTACAGATGAGTTGTACAAACTCTGGTATGGTGTTCTCCATCTAGATCAAGAATGTTGGAAATGGTGGCAATGGAGAAAAAATGCCCGCCAAGGGTATGTGGCTTAGACACACTTTGTGGTAGAGCTTTATGAATTCTTTGACACTGAAACCAACCATTTAGACTGTTTGAAAAAGTTGAAAAAATTTGGCATAGTGGAAGAATTTATAACTTCTTTTGAGCGATTGGATTTTCGTACAGAGGGCATGTCTGATGATTGTTTCTGAGAATGTTTTATCAATGGCCTCAAGGATGAGATTTGTGCTCATGTCCTCATGGCTGGGCCTCAGAGTTGGGTGGACGCTACTAAAAGAGTTAAGGAAGCACAATAGGTTGTCTCTTCTCAAAATTGAAAGCCCTCCTTTATTCCTCGCACTAAACTAGTAACTCCCACTCCTCCTTCTACTCCACTAAAGATCCAAAAATTGACCAGGGCTGAAATGGAAAAACGCCAACTCGAAGGCCTTTGTTATAATTGTGATGAAAAATATTTTTTGGGACACAAGTGTAAGAACAAAAGATTTTTATGGCCATCTTGGAGGATGTTTCGGAAGAGGATGTTGAGGCTCCCCTTGTGTCAGGGTCACCTGAACCCATTGACATAACCCCTCCCTCAGACCCTCTCGAAGTAGAACCGGTCATTTCCATAAATGATCTCACTGGCTTCTCTGCTCTCCAAGCCCTCAAGCTAATTGGTTACATCAAGCATAGGAAGGTCATCATTCTTGTTGATGGTGGAAGCACCCATAATTTTATTCATCGCCACATTTTCCAAGAAACTAATTGCTATATGCATGAAATCAATAATTTTCAAATCATGATTGCTAATGGTGGGTCCATGAAATGTGGAGGGAATTTTGAAAATGTGTGTCTTCAAATTGGTGAATACCACTTGAAATCTCATATGTTTGCTATTGACATGGGCGGTTGTGACACTGTGTTGGGTGCAGAAAGGCTAAGGACTTTGGATCCCATTCTCATGGATTTTAAGGAATTAACCATGCAATTCGACCAAGAGGGCCAACAATATAAGTTTCAAGGCATCACCGCCGGTTCCCCATAAATCATTAGTTCCCATCGCATGGAAAATCTGATAAAAAAAGATCATTCTAGCATTATTTCCAAACCCCATGCCATACAAGCAACTGAGACACCCTCTGTGCCGCAGGACCTCCAATCCATCCTCTCTAAACATCAAGTGGTTTTTTCCACTCCCCAGGGAATTCCTCCTTCCCATGGTGTTCATGATCATTCCATTCCCCTTGTCCTAGGAAGCCTTACTCCCAATATCCATCCCTATCATCACCCCTTTTCCCAAAAAAATGAAATTGAGAAAATTGTTCAAGACTTGCTTGACACAGGTGTTATCTGCCCTAGTACAAGCCCCTACTCTTCACTTGTGGTCATGGTCCTTAATAAATAAGGTTCTTGGCACATGTGTCTTGACTTCCACGCCCTCAAAAAAATCACCATTAAAGACAAATTTCCCATTCCTGTCATTGATAACCTCTTGGATGAATTGAGTGGTGCCCAGTTCTTTACTAAACTTGGTCTTCATTCTGGCTACTACCTGATTTGTATGAAAGAGGAAGACATTCCTAATATTGCATTTAGAACTCATGAGGGCCACTATGAGTTTTTGGTCATTCCCTTTGGATTGTGTAATGCTCCCTCCACTTTCCAAATCCTCATGAATCATGTCTTCCATCCTTTTCTCCATCATTTTGTCTTAGTTTTCTTTGATGATATCCTCATATGTAGTAAAACCTAGAAAACCCATCTTTCTCATGTGGATCAAGTTCTCCATCTACTCTTTCAGCATCAACTTTTCCTCAAACAATATAAATGATCTTTTGGTGCCTCAAAAGTCGAGTACTTGGGTCATCTTGTTGGCAAGGATGACGTTAGGGTGGATCCTAAAAAGATTGAAGCTATGCAAGATTGGCCTCACTCAAAGAATCTGAAAAGCTTGCATGGATTTCTGGGTTTAACAGGTTATTATTGCAAGTTTGTTAAGAATTATAGAAATATTGCGACACCTTTCACTTCACTCTTTAAAAATAATTCTTTCACTTGGACTTCAGCAACTACTGAGGCTTTTCAAACCTTGAAGATGGCCATGTGCACCACACGAGTCCTGGCCCTTCCCGATTTCACAAATACCTTTGTCCTCGAATGTGATTCTTCTGGGAAAGGAATTGGCATTTTCCTTATGCAAGAAGGTCGACATTTGGCCTTTACCAACAAACAACCATCCGAGCGCAATTTGGGAAAATCAATCTATGAAAATGAAATTTTGGCTATTCTACATGCCGTGGATCTTTGGCACCCTTATCTATTGGGGAAATGCTTCCAAATTAAGACAGATCATCAAAGACTCAAGTATTTTCCAGAACAACGCCTTTCCTCCCTAGAGCAACAAAAATGGGTGACTAAGCTCTTTGGATATGATTATGAGATCATTTACAAGAAAGAAAAAGACAATGTGGTTGCTGATGAACTTTCCAAAAAATATGAAGATGAAGGGTCTGTTTTTTCTCTCTCCTTCATTGTACCAGATTGGCTCCAAGATGTTCGCAAGGAATGGCTACATGATCCCAGAAGCTTGCATCTGATACAACAATTGCAGTCCAATTCTCCAGTTTCCCCAGGGTACTCTTGGCTCAATGATGAACTTCAATACAAATTCCGTTTGTATTTAAGTAAACAGTGAAAAATTAAATCCACGGTACTTTCTGAGCTTCATGCTACACCCACAACTGGGCATTCCGGGTTTACCAAAACCTATGACAGGGTCAAACGTTATTTTTTCGAGGATGGTATGAAACAAGATGTTTGTAATTTTGTGGTTGAATGTGATGTGTGTCAACACAACAAGGGAGAAATAGTCAAATCTCCTGGCACACTACAACCACTTCCGATTCCACTTGTTATTTGGTGGGATATCTCTATGGATTTTATTGTAGGCTTACCTAAATCAGGAAATAAATTAGTCATCATGGTGGTAGTTGATCGTATTTCCAAGTATGCTCATTTCTGTTCTCTTCAACACCCATTTATAACATCCACTGTCGCTCATATTTTCATGGATCAGGTCTTTAAGCTTCATGGCATGCCATATTCTATTGTCTCTAATCACGACCCAACTTGCACCAACAATTTCTCGCAAGAACTGTTCAAGCTATGAGGCACCCAATTGCATCTCAACACAACTTATCATCCCCATATTGATGGTCAAATTGAAATTGCCAACAAGTGTTTGGAAACATATTTGAGGTGTTTTGCATTGGAAAGGAAAAATCAATGGGCTCAATGGTTACCACTAGCTGAATGGTGGTACAACACTTTGTACCATACAACTACTTGCATGACTCCTTTTGAAGCGGTATATGGGAAAAAGTTACCTTCAGTTCTCTCGTATTTGCCAGGTGTCTCAAAGGTCCATGCGGTTGACCAAACACTTACAGTTCGCAAGGCTATTCTTCGTACCCTCAAAGATAATTTGGTCATGGCCCAGAATTGCATGAAGAAACAAGCAGATCAAGGTCACTCTGAACGTCAATTTGCAGAAGGATGTCAAGTGTTTCTTTGACTGCAACCCTACAAGAAAAATTCCCTCAAGTCTGACCATTGTCAGAAAATGACGCCCAAATTTTATGGTTCTTGTACCGTTCTCAAGTGTGTGGGATAGGTGGCCTATCAGTTAGCTTTGCCCAGTCATTCTAAGCTCCATCCTGTTTTTCATGTTTCCTTCTTAAAGAAGGTGATTGGAACTAAGTGCCAAACTCAAACCAACCTTCCCGAGTTGGACGAAGAAGGCTCCATTTGGCTACAACCACAAGTAGTTTTGGGCCAACGTGAGCGTCATCTATGTCAACGAACCATCAAGGAAGTGTTAGTCTAGTGGAAATATACAACTCCAACAGATGCCACTTGGGAACCAACTACCATTCTGCAACAATTTCCCCATCTCAAGCCTTGAGGACAAGGTTGTTTTTAAGGGGGAGGACATGTTAGGGACCTAACCCCTCACATAGGTAGAATAATATATTTCCATGTAATAAAGGTCAATATTAATAAGGCCTATCAATAAGGAAGAATAAGTCCAATGTAAGAAGACCTAATAGAAGCTTCTGCTTCTAGAATGATCTTCCTCTAGATGGTTCTTTTGATAAAAATATTCAGTATAAATAAGAGTCGAGGGTATGAGAAATTTTTTCTTGGATATTATTGTAATAGAGATCTGCTCTGCTGGAGGTTTCCCCCTTGAGGAGGCAAGTGAACATTGCTCTTAGTAATCAAAGTGCTCTTTCTGGTATTATCCTGATATCATTTTGGTATTATTGTGGTGTTGTTTTGGTTATATTGTTGTTCATCTTCCATTTCTAGATATTTATTTCTGTTCTGCATACTTTTTATATCTGGAATATTACAAATACAAAGTAAAAAGACCGAACAAGAAATGCACTCAAAACAGTAACAAGACTCAAAGAACACAAACAATGAAAAAGGGGAAGAGGAAATCACTAAATGATCCTTAAAGATGAACAACAAGAAGGAGGTATTCAAGCTAGGTTGTGGTAAGAAAAATAATCTCAATCATTCAAATGAGCAATATGTTGTAAAGAAGATCAAACATAAACTCAAGACCAATCAAACCTTTGCATACTCTTCCGATCAATCAATCAGATAATCGAAAGATTGTGAGACAAATACCAAACTAGTGAAAAGCAAGGTAAAAATGTAGAAGAGGTTTGCAAGTTCAACAAAGGTTAAAATGAGTGATAAAAATGAAATCCTCAATCCAAACAAAGTCAAATATAATAATGAGTTTCTGGGTAAAAATCCCCTCAATATTAGATTGAGAAAGAGCAAGGAGAAGGAGGCAAAAAGGCCAAAAAAGGGGGAATGGCGCCCTTGTTCTCAAGCATATAGAGCACTAGTTAGGGGAATTGTGCTCTGTAGGAGGATCTAGGGGGGCGTCAGTAAGCTAATGGTGCCCTCTGGTAGGATTCTGGGGAGCACCACTGGGGTATATGGTGCCCTAGTATGAACTGCAGGGGAGTGCCACCCTTCTAAAAAGTTCAGAAAATTTCTCAAACGGGATAAAAACTCAGAAAATCCAATCAACGACTTTGTGATCTCTTCAATAAAGAATATATAAGGGGAGGTAGATCATAATCAAGCAAAAAACAAGATCTAAAGGTATGAAAAGGATTTAGTCAATCCAAGGAAAGACTAATCAAATTCCTTCCCTAGTGGATTCACCAATTTCTGTTACACAATGTTTCGTCCGCGAACAGATGAAACCTCCCTTGTATTACAGACCCCTATACCAAGACATAAATACTACAATTGGACACTAACATCCCTTTAAACTTGTTTTAACCAATTAGAAAGAGAGAGGGAGAAAGAGCATGATGCACCTCTTTTTGAAGTTTGTCCTCATTGCTTCCAATCCATGAACTTGATCTCCAAACTCCCTGGTGCAACTTGATACCTTAAATGGGAAGCAAAGAGAAACTATAATATCCTACTCTAGTTTATTAGGTAAAACAAATTCATCTACTAAGATTAAAGCAACATTGGATAATCATATGAAAGAATACACAAGTTTGAAGGAAATAGGACAAGTATTTTCAAATGAGAACCCAAAGAGAATACTTACAAACCATGGATGATGATACAACACTTCTCCAAGCTCTCCTCTTCCAACCCTTGCATGATTCTACCAAGGTCAAAGGTTTGATACCTGGAATATTCCCCCGATATTAGAGGTTTGATATGCTCTAATCCTTCCTTTTTCACCTTGGAAATCCCTCAATATATAGGCTTGAGAGGCACAAAAACAATGGGAAAATGAGGGATATCATTGAGGATATGGATCCTTGAGGCTTGGATCAGATCCTAAAGTGAATCCCAAGCATGAGGGTTGAACACAACTAACCCCATCTCAAAGAGATGGCCCATAGAATAAGGTGGGGGAGATCACCCCTTTTCCTCAACTTGAATAGCACTCCCCCTAAGTGAGAGTTAGGGAACCACCCTAGCAGTGCTACTCCCATATAGTGGTAGAGAGGGAAATGCGTGACCACCACCAGTATGGATAGGGAGGCGCCACCCTTCATAAATGCTAAAAAAGGGGTCGAATTTTCCAAGGAAAAAGTGTGTTTTGACCTAGGAATTATGGTTTTATTCCTCCCATATGACTTAGGGGCCATGAACAACTGTTTTAATGGTTTCAAGGGGTGGAAACACCTCACAAAGTGAATACGACACTTGGGAAGGTGCATATGTCACTTTGTGACACTTGCGACACTTAGGGTGTGAAACTAAAATATGGAATTTTGATGTGTACCAAGCATCCTAAGTTCAATGACATATGGTTTCAAGAGAGTAATCGTCACTTGCACTCTTTCCTAGGCAGATCTATCCCTTTCAAAAATTAGTTTTGCATTCTTTTGACTTGTTTGGATTCCCTTGATTGGTTGGAGATTCATGGCACATGGGTTAATTATTAATGACGTGGACTAACATTACATGAGAAGTCTTCCCTTGTTTTAATATTGATGGCACACATGTCAATGCATATACATGACATTACTTTGTGGCTTGAATGGTGAGGTCACTCCCCCTTCTTCATGATTTGGCACATCACTTGGATGATTTGGATCATGCTTATGGTTTGTTTGACTCTTTTCTCTATGAATCTAGCACCTTGCACACTTTTTGAGGAGGTTTGAGTGAATCACCATAGGGTTTTGAGGATAACACTTATATATTATTTTACTCATGGTCAAAACCTACATATTTAGTGGATCTCTCTCTCTCTCTCTCTCTATATATATATATATATATGACTTGATGGATGAGTTGCACATGTGCCATCTTTGGAGGAGAATATTACACACATGTTGAGGCACAACCCTATTTTATTAGTCGATGAGGGGTCACCCCCTTTTTTCATGGAGTTATGCCTTGTTTCATGGCATTTGATTTCAGAAGGACATGCACCTTTCTTTGAGCCTTATTGCACATTATGGTTGAGGAAATCCACCTTAGGAGATGTCACAAATTTATTAAGGAGGTTTTTCATGGTTTCATCCCTACTTAGAGGAGGAAGTCCACCCGAGAAGGTTACTTTGCACACTTTCTCATGCCTCATAGTTGGTCGTTTTACTTAGATATCCCATACTTGCAATGTTTAGGGTTTTAACTTGGTTCAAACCCTCATGGAAGAGGATTTCTACCTTGGAAGAGTATTCATTACACATTCTTTTACGTTATTGATGAAGACGCTCCACATTGGAGGAGATCTAGGAGGTTCCAAGCCATAGATATAAGGTTTCATTTCATATTTTTTAGGAATTTTGTTCTGTCTTAGATGGAAATGTCCTACCTTCATGGAGCATTCTTTATTGGAGAATTGTACATGTGTCTTTACCACCACTATTTTATGTGTTTTTGTTATGGTAGTTGGAGGATATTGTTTATTTACTTCTCCCTATGCTATATCTAGGGTTTGGAATTGGATATTATTATTTTATTGTAGATAAAGATGGATCTCAAACCTATATAATGTTAGACAACACAGGTATTCCAACAGAGGACGAACACCTTCAGTAACCACTCACGTAACCAGATCAAAGATCAACACACCGATGTTTTCACGTGGTAAAACCCTTATGAGGAAACATCCATGCCCCCAACCAACGCGACCACTTGGAGCAGTTTATTAATGCAAAGAAAAATATTACAGAGAGATTTTACAAGAGAGTTTCTCACAATCGATCATCAACAAATGACTCTCCATGCTATTTAAATAAATATCATGGAGCAGTCAGGTGTTAAGCCATAGATCAATGGCCGTTAAGATCGAGGAGAGTATGAACTGTCAGATCACTCTATGTCGGGAACATATTGTGACCGTCGAATTTACTAACTACAAATGCATACTAATGCATACTAAAGAAACACACTTTTACCTAACGACATATGAGACCAAGTAGATCTTAACTAACTCCTAAGTGTCTAAATATCCTAACATCCCCCCTTAAGAACAACTTGGGATAGGACTGAAGGATTTACAATAGTGACACAATAGGAGAAGGAAGGAGGCATTAGAGCCTATCCCCCCTTAATGACAACTTCCTGAACTCCTAAAATAGATCGAAGTTTGGAAAACTTCACTTCTGTAAGAGACTTTGTGAAAATGTCTGGAACTTGATCTTCTATAGGGCAAAAGAGCACTTCAATAACTTGATCATGAATTAGCTTTATGATGAAGTGCATGTGTAGCTCGATGTGTTTTCTATGCTGATGTTGAACTGAGCCTTTGGCGAGCTTGATGGCACTCGGATTGTCACACCAAAGGCTGGTCGGATGCTAGTACTGGAATCCAAACTCTGAAAGGATCTGTCGAAGCCACATGGCTTCCTAACTTGCATTTACCGCTGCTTGGTATTCTTCTTCTGTTGAAGAAAGTGAAATAGCTTGTTGTTTCTTACAGGCCTAAGTGACAGGTCCTGAGCCAAGGCTGAAAACATAACCTGTAGTAGATTTCTGATCATTAGGGTCGCCAGCCCAATCTGAATCAGTGAAACCAACCAATAAAGGAGTCCCCCCTGAACTGTAATGTATCCCGAGCTGAACTGTACCACGAACATAGCGAAGTATCCTTTTAGCTACTTTCCAATGGCTTTCATGGGGTGTTTGCATATATTGGGAAATAAGACCAACAAAGGAAAGATCAGGACATGTATGAGTCAAGTATAAGAGGCTACCAACTAACTGACGATACAAGGTGGCATCAACTTCAGGAGAAGTACAGGTGGCAGAAAGCTTGACTCCAGATTGGAAGGGAGAAGGGGTTGGTTTACAATCGTCCATGTGAAAGCGACGGAGAAGGTCACAAGCATACTTACACTGAGAAAGAAAAATTCCTTCATTGGTTTGCAAAACTTGGAGGCCAAGGAAATAGTGCAAAAAACCTAAGTCTGTCATTTCAAATTTCTTCTTAAGGCTGGTTTTCACATGATTTAAAAGTTTTGAGTCACTACCAGTAATGATAAGGTCATCAACATAAAGGACAAGGATTATGAGATGGCTTCCTACTTTCTTGGTATAGACATTAAGATCAGAATGGCATCTAGAGAATCCAGTGGCAATAAGAAAGATATCCATTTTAGCATACCAAGCTTGGGGAGCTTTCTTGAGACCATAAAGAGATTTCTTGAGGTGAAAAACAAGGCTAGACTCATTCTGGATATAGCCAAGAGGTTGTTCCATGTATATTTCTTCTTGCAAATCTCCATGCAAGAAGGCGGATTTAACATCCATCTGATGAACCTCCCATTTATGTGAGGCAACAAGGGCAAGAACAAGGCGGATGGAATTCATTTTTGCTACAGGGGCAAAGGTTTCATTATAGTCAATTCCTTCAACTTGGGAAAATCCTTTGGCAACTAATCGAGCCTTGTGTCTTTCAATACTTCCATCTGATGCATACTTAGTTCTGTAGACCCATTTTCATCTAACAAGTTTTCTTCCTTTTGGAAGAGGTACAATATCCCAAGTATCATTTTCCATTAAAGAACGATACTCTTCATTCATTGCTGTATCCCAATCTGGATGACCTAAAGCTTCTGCAAATGTCTCTCGATCACGAGTTTCTGAAACTTGAGCCACAAGAGAAGAGGCTCGCTGGAACTGTGAACGTGTCCGACGCTGATCTGAAGGATCATTGACAAGATCACCGACTGCTTCTCGTGTCTAACGGACCCATCTAGGAAGCGATGGAGCTGGTGTTGGTTCAGGTTCAAAGGACTCATCTAGAGGAAGGTGAGCAGGCGGAGGTGGATTTTCATCCTCACTGTCATCATCTGAAGAAGAAACCAGATCATAAGAAGGAAAAAATGCCGAAGATGGCTCACAGGCCGAAGAAGGCACAATCACTGAAGATGGCTCGCATGCCAAGAGATTTTCATCAAATTTAACATCTCTTCTAAGAATAATTTCATTACAATGTGATTGAAGAAGTCTGTAACCTTTGACATCTTTAGAATAACCAACAAATATACACTTCTCAATTTTAGGCTGGACTGCTTTCCTTTTCTCATCAGGAATGTGAGCCCATGCTATACTGCTAAATACATGGAAGTGACTTACATCTGGTTTAATTTTAGTCCAAGCTTCTTCCGGTGTTATATTTTTAAGAGCCTTTGTGGGAGTGCGATTTACTATGTAATTTGCACAGTTGATGGCTTCTGCCCAATACTTTAGACTTAATCCCTTAGATTGGATCATACAATTAGCCATTTATTTTAATGTGCGGTTCTTTCTCTCAGCAACACCATTTTGTTGTGGTGTATATGGAACAGTGTGTTGCATTTGGATTCCCTGTGTAGTGCAGTAGCTTGTAAAATTATTGTTCACATATTCGCCTCCATTATCTGTTCTTAACCTTCGAATTTGATGTCCAGATTGCTTTTCGACAAGGGCCTTGTAGGCCAAAAACTTGTCAAAAACTTCACTCTTGAGTTTTAAGAAGTAAACCCAAGTACGTCTGGAAAAGTCATCAATGAAAGTTAAGAAATACTTGCACCTAGAAAAAAAAGGAGAATAAAGTGGACCACACAAATCACTGTGAACAAGCTGCAAAGGACTCGAGGTGTGCCAAGAGGCACGTTTGTTAAAACTGTCCCGATGATGTTTGCCGAGAACACAACCAACACAAACACCATCTCTATGTGAAACAAGAGGAAGACCAATCACCATCTGTTGATTACATAGTTGCTGGAATGAGCGATAGTTTAGATGACCAAAACGCTCATGCCAAAGTTTGCTCAATTCATCGCTATGAGCAACAAAAAATGATGAAAAAGTTGATGACCCAAAGTTGTCAAACTTGTACAACTTGATAATATCATTAGCAATTCCAGTTGCAAGAACATGCTTAGAATATTTTAGATCCTTGATTACAACTTGGTGAGGTGAAAACTTGACGATTTTACCTTCACCTGAATGAGTGATTTGATATACTTATAGAAGGTTACAAGAAATATTTGGAACACATAATACATCATTGAAATGACCATTTTCTACCTGAACTGTTCCAGATCCTACAACACTAAGATATCTATCATCACCAACAAATATTTTCTTGGTGTTACATTCATTTAGAGCAGAAAATATGGCTTTATCCTTAGCCATATGATAAGATGCTCCTGAATCAATAAGCCACTCATCATAAGAAGAAGTAGTAGTAGAAGGTGTATTGAAGGAAAAACCAGAAGCAGAAAGTGCATGTCCATGAGAAAAAGAAGAAGAAGAAGAATCAATACTGATGTTGTGCTTCTTCATCGCTGCTTCTAAGGCTGCCATCTTCTTGAAACATTTGGACTCATTATGACCATGTTTATCACAAAAGTTGCAATGTCTGTTAGTATTCTTACTTTTATATTTTTCTCCTTTGTCACCATTAGGAGCTGAAGTTGTCTGAGCGGGTTTGGGACCCTTAGGTTGTTTGTTGTTGTAGCGAGGATGTTGCTTCTTGGGATACTTGGGTTTATCTTTCTGCTGGGAAACTAAGGCTTTGTTGGAGGTACCTGCAGTGTTGATCACTCCAAGTTGTACACGCTTATCTTCCTCTCTAATCAAAGAAGCACAAAAGGACTCAAGAGTGGGTTTTACATAAGCTTTCCCTAGAGCCTCTTTCATGGCATAAAAGGTAGATACAAGCACAAAATATGCACTACCTAGCTTGGAAAGAATAAGATATATGCAACGCTCTTCCTCCATTTTTATCTTACATTCTTCACATAAAATTCTGAGTGTTTTAAACTTAGATAGATAGTCTCCAAGGCAGAAAAATCACTTGGACTCAAGGTCAGTATTTGATTTTCTAACTGTTGTGCTCGAATAATATTGAGTTTACCAAACACAGATTCAATCGTGTTCCAAGCTTCTTCGGGGTCATCAATTCCTTGAAGGTGGTACCTTAAATTAGGAGAGATGGACATTCCGATTAGTTCACGTGCTTTGTCATTCCTATTATCCCATTTGACTTTCTTATCATCATCAATGGGTGCTATTTCCTTTCCCAAGGTAATTTGGTACAAGCCTTTACTTCTTAATAAATCTTCCATATGGGATTTCCATTGGAAGTAGTTGTTGCTGGTAAGAAAGACAATACTTGTAGAATACATATTAAATATGCAGATAATGTGGATTTAAAAACTTAAACTAATGATATGGATGGAAAGATGTCGAAAAATTATGCGGTTTTAAAAAAAACGGCACTGAAAATGGACTTCCGATGTGAGAGTTATGCCCTTTTAAAAAAAAGGCATAAACGGTAACCAAATAACCATGTGATAGTGTAAGCTACTTTATGAAGTGACCCACTTTTATAAAGAGAAGTGGGGATCGAAGTGGGGATCACTTTTACAATGAAGTTACCTTATAACAGAAAAGTTGCATGCAAAATAAATAACTCTAAAATAAAATATAAAGCTACTTATAGTGATTCAATTTTATACTTTAAGTGAAATGCACTTTACAATTTTTAGCATGAACTTTTTCAAAAAAAGTAACAAAAGAGAGACTTGAACTCAAGACCTCTTACTTAATAAGGCAAGTTTTAACCAAATGGTCTAGCAAAACATATTGTAATGTTTAGAAGGAGGATTGGGGGTGTTGTTGTTGTTGTTGTTTTTGCACCTTTTCCTATCTGTTTCTGATGTGTCGAGATCGCACAGGACGCGGGGAAAAGAGAATATGTAGATATAAAAGAGTAGCAACCCAAAAATAAAAAATACAAACCGAAATAAAATCAAAATAAAACTTTGCAGAAATTTAAAAAATGCGTATTCAGGCTTTATACCTTTGGATCTGACTGTAATGGCCGTATCTTGGGCAAACAGAAACCTTTTCGAGTGAAACAAAAAGTGTTCCTGAATTAAACAAGTGCTACAGACGTAATGGAACAGTCCTCTCAGCCCATAAATGTACGAAAATTCCAGAAAATGGAGATGAGGCAACTTGGCTTCACGATCTCGATCTACAACAGGAGCGGGTCTTTAAACAGGCTCTGATACCATGTTCGGCAACACAGGTATTCCAATAGAGGATGAACACCTTCAGTAACCACTCACATAACCATATCAAAGATCAACACACTGATGTTTTCATGTGGTAAAACCCCTATGGGGAAACATCCACGACCCCAGCCAACACGACCACTTGGAGCAGTTTATTAATGAAAAGAAAAAGATTACAGAGAGATTTTACAAGAGAGTTTCTCACAATCGATCATCAGAAAATGACCCTCTATGCTCTTTATATAGAGATCATGGACCAGTCGGGTGTTAAGCCATAGATCAATGGCCATTAAGATTGAGGAGAGTATGAACCATCAGATCACTCTATGTCGGGAACATATCGTGACCATCGGATCACTCTATGTCGGGAACATATCGTGACCATCGGATTTCCTAACTACAAATGCATACTAATGCATACTAAAGAAACACACTAAGAAACACACTTTTACTTAATGACATATTAGACCAAGTAGATGTTAACTAACTCCTAAGTGTCTAAATATCCTAACATATAAGGGTTTTCTCTCTTCATTATTTCTCATGTTTGGATTTTTGGAGTTTCCCCTCCTTTGAGCTTAATGGATATATCTTTCTTGGAGCATAATGTATATATCTTTCTTGGAGCATACATGATGTGTAAAGGTTTCTTTTATGTCAATGTATTCCATTTTGTTCCTTCTCTTCTTATTGTTGATTACGTTGGTAGAGATTGCTATAACTTTCTTTGTAGGGCCAAGAGAAAATGGTATTAACTACCCCACTGGAAGGATTTTATGTGAGGAGTTTCTCCCTCTTGAATCCTTTGTCTATGTAAGATTATCTTGTATGTAACATATTATTGAGTGGGTGTTAGACTAATACTTCATTGTGTAGGGCATACCTTAATGACATAGTTTTGATGTGGAACTTAAAAGTCCCTCCTAGTATTCTTTACTTTCATTTTCAACAATGTTGAGTTCTTCTGGCATACGTATGTGTCTTTTGTAACATTAACACTTTATTAAGTTTTCCCTCTTGGATTGACATTTTGATTCCATTTTCCCTTGTTTGTATAGGCATTGATCTCTTGATCCATCCATCATTCTTTTATACTACAAAAAACATTGTTTTTCTAGAGCTATCTCTTCACATCATCTTTTAGCTTCACTGTTATTGATTTAGTAATCCTAATACCTAGGGGCACCTCCCTTGTGTTGGATAAGAGCCAACCTAAAATGGGAGGATATTTTGCTTAGGTGACAATGGTAATTTTCCTAGTATTTCTCTCTTAGGCTGGACCTTGTGGATTAGGTATTTTACCACTAAGTGTGGATTGGGAGGCAATAAGATTGATTGATACAAGCATTAGATACAACATCATCATTGAGAAAAATGGGCCAAATTTTGTTGTTACAAGTGTTGAGTTAGTGTCCTCCAATTCTATTAATCTCCAAGGTCGAGAAACAATCATTGATGAGATTCATGCTGACAATTGGTTGGGGTATTTGAGGTGTACATTAATTTACCAACCTTATAATTGTAATGTATGCACAAGGCCTCTTGCAACATGAACCACCTAGAGGTTGGAAGTGATAAGAAATGACTATGGAGTAGGAAATATGGGAGGACTTGTCATTAAGGATTTTATCAAATTTGTAGAATTTTTCTTAAGAATAGGGAAAGGTATATTTTGTCCTTGTATTATAGGAAATACTTCAAGGTATCACACTATTATTTGAACAAACAATGGCATTGACCATGGATCTTGTAATAAAGATGGTGTCTCATCCTCAATTTTGAGTTTCCAAACGTCTATAGGTGCATTGTTCCCTTGGGAGATGATGATCCATATCTATTGATGAGCTATGGAATTATAATTTTCCCTCATTTATTTCTCATTCATTTTTCCTTCTATAACTACCCAAAAATCCCTTTTTTGCACTTAAGACATTCCCATGTCATTAATAAATCCATTTCAAGATTATTTAATGATTTCTTTTGAAATTGATAAGTTTTGACTTGATTTTGGGAAAATGAGATTAATGCTTGGGTTATTCCAACTTTGAATATGTAGTTTATGAGGTGCAATCTTTACCCTTGGCATACATTATGATTTCTACATGCTTACCCTCATCACCACCAAAGGAGTACACTCTAATTTAAAGATACCCATACATGATTAAAATGATCATTGAAATGCAAATTCTTTGGTCCATCACTACAATTTTATGGGAGATTTGAGGGAGAATGTCACTAGTTTAGAACACCCAACATTGAATCTAGCACAAGGTGCAATGATCATGGTTTTCCAGTTGATTTTAGAGCTCCATAAATCATCTGCGACTTGGGAAGGCTCTAAATGCATGAGACAACTTCAAAAAACACTTTTGAGCAATGGGTTCTCTATAATTTTCCTTTGGGGAATCTAAGGTTGTTTTTAATTTTAAAGAGGGTGTGGGAGATATCATAGGTTAGTTGGAACAACTTATAATTCATTTTATTTTGCTAAGAATATTGCAATTTCAAATTTTCTTTTAATATAGAGTTTTTGGTTATGATATTCTTGTTGTAATTAGTGCTTTCCTTTGAGGGATTCAACCCCTTTCTTACTTTGAGTAAGGGCCTTCTCTGAAGATGCAATGTAGGTTTAATCCCCTCTACCCATATATTCATTTTTTTTTCTTTTTTTTTGAATGGTTGTAACTTTCTCTCTGCATTTCCGTTTATTTACTTACTGTTTATTTCCTTTAATTTTGTACTTTCATGTCCAATAGTATTTCCATTTACTATATTTCTTTAAGAAACCATTTAAGTTCATGTATTTCCTTAATTGATTTTAAATTAAAATGTTCAGTACTTTGATGTGGATCTTATGAATCTAATGCATGATAGCTTGTGTTGTAAGGATTAACTAATCTAGTAACAACACATTGATCAATAGTTAAAGGAAACCTTCTCATTTATTTATTTTTTCATTCAAGAGCCAATGACCTGTTGAGGGGGTCCGAGATATCTTTAACTCAACAACATGAACCAAACCCGCCTAAGATGCCCAATTATACTCGTAAGCGTTTGATGAGTGGTAAGGTTTTCCAGATTCATGATTTGGATGGAATTATCGATGGGCTTTAATCGTGATTGACAAACATGTATTTTCTATGAGGCCTTTCCTCAGGTTACATAGTTATATTTTTGGTTCTTTTTTCTTAATATTTATAACAAAATAAAGGTAAATCTTGAACTAAATGGTAGAGGGAAGTTAAATTGCATGTTGGGGGAAGGCTGGGTGTTAGGATAACCTTTGTACCTTAGCATGCAGATGAAGAAAATCTAAACTACTTCAAACCAACATTAATACCATTTTGATTAGTGGACATTCAACATTGTCTGAGATAATAATTACAGAAAATAAAACATACACGTGACAAGAAGCTAGTGCAAGAAAAGTAATTTTCAATGCCCTATTATCAATCACAGGTTAACACAATTGATTTCTGTTCATCAAATAGAATAAAATAACTGTGGCAACATTATAAGATAACTTTAAATAACGGATACACAAACTCTTACTAAATACAACAACTCTTACTAAATACAACAACAAATAGTGAATCCAAAGATAGATATAATCCCCCTCGGTCCAATCACATTCATGCCTTAGATGATAGAAGTGTCTTTGGTTCTAAACAAAACTTCTGAATTAAAATAACTTGCACAAAAATAGTCCACTTACAAAATTCCAGAAAACGTTTTTCTCTCCAAAAGCATTGACCTCTTGTCCAAGGTTGATGCCCTTATTTATAACAAAAAATAACTAAACTAAAAATAACTACTAATGTTGTGTTAAGTTGAGAAAACGCCACGTAGTGGATTTTTATCTATCTATTCTCTCTAGCTTCTCTTTGATCATCTAGTGGTTTTACTGAAGTGGATTGTTCTTCTCGTACTCTGACCACTTGAAGAAGATATCCTCACATGTATTTGCATATGGAAACTCGTGTTAATCCATTGGAGTGGAGAAAACATCCTTTATCTCTATTGCCCATTCCTTGTACTTGATTGGATTGACACTTAAGTGTTGTAGGACTGCAAGAGGTTTAATCAGGGGTTCCATGAACTTCTTCACTTGACCTGGGATCATGCTTGAAATATCTGAAATCTCTGCTTCCCATGCAAGGTATTTCTCTTCATGTTGTTTAACTATGTCATGCAAATCGACGAAACACTCCAGTAGACCAAACTCTGGTAGGTCAGTATTTCTCATTTCCCAATTGATTTTCTCCCAGCTTTTCTCACAGTCTCCCCATCTTTCCTGCATTTTCCACTGCGGTTCCTGGACCATGCTCACCCAGTGTTCAACTTCCTTCCTTATTCGGGTGATGCTGCTATCCATGAACACTTAGATGCCATGCTCTTATGTATCTCATCCCTTCTACACTTCGTTGATGTGGTCTATCCATTCTAAGGCTTGATGTGCCTTCTCATACCATCACTGCATGTATTTACAGGTTTCCAGTCCCATGAGGGTATCTTCTTCGAAATCAACGATGCGAGCGATGAAGAGATATCTTTCACTTGTGAATTGTACATACATTTCTCAGAAATCACATTTCAAGAGTACTACCACTTGTGTTGAATTTTGGTAGTACTCCAATTGATGTCACAGATGGTCTAGTTCTTTCCTCATGGTGGCCACCTCCCTTTCATCTCTTTTTTCTATGTCTAAAGTAACATCGGTTATGGCCATCCATACTCCGATTAGATCAATCATCTTATCACTTTTTGTGTCGAACAACGTTTCCTCTATGTTTATGATAAGTGTGCTATCGAGCGTGAGACTCCTTTTCTTGTTTTTTCTTCTCATTAGAACTTTCCTTTTCCTGTCATAAGCAATTGACTATATATCGACAATTTCATATACTGGTTCAGGAATCTATTGATATCCCCAGGACAGAGTACTGCCTAGGATTCCTACCATATAGAGATGTCCCATGGCAGGTTCTCTTAGTTCCTTGGTAGAGGAAACTTATTTTGTTATGGTGACTTGGCCTCCTATTACTGCTCGTCAGTTGGTGGGGTCTTGGTCCTATATGGGGAAGTAGGAAAATGATCGACATTAGCTGGGGGTTCGGCCATTGAGATGTCGATTTCTGGTCGCTGCATTTATTATTCTTGTTCACTAGCACCCAAGTGATTCTTGGAGCTGTCATTCTGAGGTAGTGTTCCCAATTGATCGATAAATTCAGTGTCCAGAGTGCTCCTAGCCTCATGGTCGCCTTCATGGGGATTTGGGAATTAAACATCGGAAGCTAGAGCAGATGTTTCCCATGGTTCCTCCTCTTGTGTGATTGGTACCAGGGTTATGCGGGAAGCTTCTAAACCTTCCTCATCGTCATATATGGTGATAAAATCTATGAGGACAGTAAGCATACCCGTCCCACTTGATGCTCTTGCTAACCTTCACTGAGATTTAGTAGTCACCAACGATCCTATGTGTGGTGACATAGAATTGGGGTCTTCTTGATCAGTGGTCTACCCTGGCAGAATTACATTTGAATTAGATGGTTCTAACTCCTCGCTTGCACCTATCAGGGTTATTCCCAAAGTTCCTATCAAAGGATTGAGTAGGGGATCTCCCTCAAATATTTTAATATCTATTTCGACTTCTTCTAGTAATAACATCCCCATTCTCTGTGCCTCAACCGCTTCTACTGTTCTGTTTTATTTTCTAACTCTCAAGACTTCTTGAGTTGTTTTCTCTATTGTCTTTTACTTTCTCATCCATAGTCATTGCTGTAAATGTGGTCATGTTTGGGTTAGCCTTTATGTGGATCACTTCCTCCTAGTCCTGAGCGCCTTCGGTAAATATTTCATCTTCAAAACTATCATGAGCATACGACCAATATGAAGATACCTGTGACGCGTGCCGGGGGACTAAACCATTTGGATCATGCCTACGAAAGAGGCTTGTGGAGAACCGATACTCAAGCTGATTTAACCCTTCTTGTTTCTCTTGCGTAGTATCTTTGACCATATAAAATCCTATGTGAAAACCATAAGGAATGAAATCTCTCTTCTTATCCTTTACTAGGGAAGCATTATAACCTTGTAAAATGGTCTGGTAACAAATCTCTCCCAATATGTGATGATTCGAGACATGATCTGGGAGTAGGTGAGGTGCACTAGCAGCTCTGAACACTCTGATGTAGGTGCTTGTCTCTTCGAAGTACCAGTGGCCAACTTTAGCTATCATCTTTTTTTCTACCACTGAAATCCTAGGGAATTAATTTATAAAGATAGTGAAGTATATACTGGCTATGAACACATCACATATCATGGCATACAATATTTTGTACCTATTCTCCCATAAGATGCTGAAATAAACATGTACGAGCAATTCGACAATATTCCAGCTTAAATTCATACCTGCAAAAAAGTTTCTTGTGCAGATTACGTCTAGTTGGTAGGATTCCATGTAGAAGATTGGAACTTCTCCTTCCTTCGATGTCTAGGCCTGTAAGATATTAATACTCATATTTTTGGAAATAATGGCTCCCCAATTGAAACTACACATGGAGATCGCCACAGTATACGCCAAGGGCATCCAAGCTTCTGAAAATTTTGAGCAATCCTTTTCTCCATATAATTGGAAAATCAAATCCATTAAATACATGTAGGGATCTCTGAGATTTACTGTATTGTACCATCCAGTGTTTCTGTTTGTGAATTGTTTGCCTTATTTCCACCAAGTGGCTAGTAACCTGCTGATGTCATGATACTCATAAAATTTGACCACAAAATCTGTGTTTAATCTTTCCTCTGGGTCCCTGAGTTTATAAAAATTTTGTACCTCAACTAGAAGGAAAACAACAACACATTCTCCCTCCACATTGTTGACCATGCATTTCACTATGTCTATGTGGTCAATTATCCATCCTAAGATTTCGATGCAGGGAAAAACTGGGGTCCAAAAAGCCACCCTGTGTAGATATGATCTCCTGATGTTCGGGAACACTTGATCATCCAATATTTTGACGTCCGGGTTGCTGTGAGATGGGAAATCTGAGTAATCCTCCTGGCTGATTTTTCTATACAGGTCTCCCCAATGCGAGAACTTTAGATCCAGTGCTTGCCTCTGTGTCCCCAAACATCGGAGGTTGGTAAAATTTATTTTTGGTAGTAGTGCGGATAATTGATTCTGTCCTT
The DNA here is from genome assembly GCA_032191745.1 of Picea mariana. Classification (NCBI taxonomy): domain Eukaryota; kingdom Viridiplantae; phylum Streptophyta; class Pinopsida; order Pinales; family Pinaceae; genus Picea; species Picea mariana. The sequence continues at coordinate 47,929 of JASDQU010242824.1, forward strand.
GAGAAAAAATCAATCTCCCTTGTAGCGCCTGGTGTAGACCCATCGTCGACCTCTGCTTCTTTAATTTTGGGTGTTCTTGGTGAGGCGTGGTCATTTGATTTTTTGGAGGCATTTTCCTCTTCCTCTCAAGAGATTAACCTAGTTTTACTGGTAATCAAAGTCAGGGAGTGGGTTGTAACCTCCTCGATGCTTTATATCGTTTCTTCATCTGCTTTGGGAAGTAAGTGATTTATGAACAAAATTCCATGTTTGGGCATAAACCTTGCAAATTTAAATAGAAAGCATACCTATCTTGTCACATCGAGTCTTAAATTCGGGAGTGTAAATGTGGTCTACGCAATATATTACATAATCTGCATCATGCTTAGGATTAAATGCAACATAAGATGGCGACGCAGGAGCAGGTTATTTCATAGTTCATCGGTGAATTCAAATTTAAATGGTTGGCCGTCGTGCGGGATCGTGGTGTAGGTTGCGCAAAAATTTAATTTGTCTATCACAACGCAAAATTGTGTCTCATCTCAGTTGGAGGTGTCCCATCGAATTATGAAGCCTTTTTGTGTTCACAAAAAACTAATATGATCGGCGTTAGGAAAATAACAAGGTTTTTTGAATGGAACAACAACATGGATCGACCCGGATTTCCAGTGTAGAATGACAAAGGTTCAATGAAAAACCTCAGCATTTCGTGACCTAACAGTCTGCCAATAGTTAATGAGTGAATCGAGGTCGACGATTTTTATTAGACATTGTTTCATTGATAACTTTAGGCAAAAGTTTCGACATTGACCAAAATCACTGTACAGTGCTGACGTTGAAATGCTGACAAGAAAGTACAGATATGATGCGGGGAACCTCAAAAGACGACACGGGGAAAAAACTGGGTCATATAGACTATTTATGTGACAAATACATGTGGCTATTGATTTTAACCTATACATGAGAAACATTTTTCATCAATTATTTTCTTTAGACATACATCCCTGGCCACCCGATGCCGATGATGTATCGACGATTTGTGACGGTTAATGTTCCACAGTTTCGTTCCTCGGAGTTCGCCGATGGCGAAAATGTATTGGAGATTGACAATCGACGATTTGTTATGGTTTTCTGTATTTGTGATTTATATCTTAGATCTCTTCGATGCCGAAAAAGTATCGGTGATGTTTAAAGAACTGTACTATAGACCAAAATCTGCCAATCGATGACCGTAAAAAAAAGTTTGAACTGTGTACATTTTAGGCCCTTCATGCCATGTTACTAAAAAAAATCAATCCGTCAATAATTTCAAACCAAACAAGAATAACCAATAACAAGACTTGATAATAACATATAAATCCATCCATCCCACAACATTGAATCTGATTCAAAATGACAAGTGGTACCCAAAAATAAATAAATTTCGCAAAGTCTTTTTAGGGTGTGTTGAGTGCTCAACAAATGGATATTCTCTGGGCAAAAACAATATCTCTGCTCCTTCCCTCGTGCTTAGCCTGCATAAATTGGTTTAGAAACCATATGGATTTATTCTATTCCTTTTTCAACATAACCTTTTCTATCAATGTGTACACAAGTTCCTGGGTTCGCAAATCCGGATCTGCCTATGGGGTTTATCTTTTCCACCCCTTTTCGTCTTAACTTCAATCCATGTCCTTTATAAACAAGAATTGGGTAGAGAGTCCATTTGCATGAGGCCATTTATCTATCACTTCTTTCTTACAGTGTTGCTCTGCTGCTAGCAAGCGTCCATAGCCCTAACAGAGTCACCCCAACATCACAAACCTTGCTCCGCTGCTAGCGAGCATCCATAGCCCCGACAGAGTTATCTGCATACCCTCTCAAACTTTACACTCTTTTTATGGATTATCGTTTTCTAGAATAAATACCAAGAGTGAGTCAGAGAGGAGGATATCTATTTTTGACAAGGTGAAAGTGTTAAGGTGGGGATTTTCCTGGATTTGTCCATAGGTACATGTGATTCTTTCCATCTAGCCATATTTCTATTTAGCATTACCAGGTCACTTGGAAGATATTTCATCGCCTTCCCAGGTAGGATGCTTACAAAGAAAAATATGGTTTTGAAAATTTGTATTTTCACAACGTCTCTTATTTTGCATGTAAGTGTAGGCCAGGAGTAGAGTATGCTTTTACAAAACAAAACTTAATTAAAGAAAATAACGAGCAAAAGAAAGAAAATAAAAAACAGTTCACAGTCGGTTTTCCCTAAACCCACACACTCAAACAAAGCATCAAAAGACACATTTTTTTTTTCTTTTTTTTGGAGAAGTATTGTGTTAAGGCATGGCCATTCACCAGGAGGGTGTCAGATTCCCCCCTCAGATTTTTCAACTAGTATATGCCTGCCCCGATATTCTCGGCCACCTAAAAAGGTCTGAGCCATAGATTTTGGAACTTTGAGTGTTTTCCTTTGGACTCGTTTGCTTTATCCCACTTCAAGACTAGGTATCTTACTTCAATTTTTTTTTCTCTCGCCTTATGTTTGTTGAACCATATTTTAACTACCTGCTGATGAGTGGTTAACTTAACTTTAGCCTTTTCTCTTTCTTCATCCAGCATGAGAAAGGTATCAATCCTTTTCTGAAGAGAGGATGAGGGATGACCTCTTGATGTCTGGGAAAGCTATAAATATGGAAGGTACAATCCATTTGGAAGAGTGGATTCTTTCCTATATACTAGAAAGTATGAAGAGTTTCCTATGGCTTCTTTAGGTGTTACTCTATTATCCCATAGGGAATTATGAAGTAAATTATGCCAATTCCTCTGATTTTCAACAACTGTCTCTTTTAAAATTATCACCGGGTTTTTATTAGTTGACTTTGCTACCCCATTCCCTTGCAGATAATAGTTTGCAAAATATCTTATTATGATCCCCTTATCAAGGGAGAATTCTGTCAAGCACGTGGAAGAAAAGTAGGCAGCATTGTTGAAAATGAGGACGAAGGGTAATCCAAACCTTGTTATCAACTGTTGTTCTAAAACTTGTATTACTAATTTTTCATTAATGTGCGTGAGAGGGATAACCGCCGCCCATCTTTTAAAATAATATGTAGCAGTCAAGATATACTTATGTTGTTTCAAAGAATTGGGAGTAATTTCTCCTATGAAATATATTTCCCATTGCTCGAATGGTCTCGATATGGTCAATGACTAGAGTGGAATGGCTGCTCTCTTTTCCCTCCCAACGCTCACTTGACAAGATTTACATTTCTTGTCTGCATATGCTTGAGCGTCCCTGAACATAGTAGGCCAGTGATAACCAACCCTTAATATTTTGTGAGTCGTGGTTTCTCTTGAAAAATGTCCACCTGGTGGGGTGCCATGGAGTTATTTTAGTACCTTTTATACATCATCATGTTCAAGACATATAAGGAGTACTCCATCGTATTTTATGCAGAAAAACACAAAATTTATGAGGCGATATTGAGTAGATTTTAACCTGAGGGCTCTCCTTTCTCTAGGGTTTAGATTTTTCAAACAAGTTCCATGATGCAGGAGATAAGACAAGTTTCCATGACAAGATTATTTCACGAGAATTACATATAAGGCTTTGTCGCACCATAATGTTATCTCATTTTCCCAATCGAGGTCTTCTACATTAATCAGATCTTGGGCTTCAAAGGCTAGTTTACACAATCCTTGACCTTTGAATATTTTGGCAGGTTTTATGTCTAGATCAACTTCTTGGATGACTGCCATACAATTTCCCCTTCTTTCTCCCATCTCCTGTTGAGTGAACATAGATCGAACCACTGGATGAGGTACTATGACTTTAGTGTGATTCTTCAAGATACAGGATCTGAAGTGTTTGTCTACTTTATATACTGCGTAAGCTTGTTTATCTATAGCAGGGTAGTTCAGTTCAACTCCTTGGAGGTTGGTTCTCATAAATGATGTCAATGCCTCATTGTTTTCATCATCCTTTTGGGTAAGTACTGCAGCCAAGGATTGATCAGAAGCAAATGTATAAAGGAAAAAATCTTTGCTGAAATCAGGGCTTCGTAACACTAGTGCTTGGGAGATGGCAGTTTTGATGTTATTGAAAGCACCTTTATTCTCTTCATCCCATTTAAAATTTTCATCTTTGTGAATCATTATTTGTAAAGGTTTAACAGTTTCGACGAAGTCTAGAGTAAATTTTATTACAAAATTATTTTTCCCAAAGAAAGATTGCACAACCTTTTTATTGTGAGGCAAAGGGAATTGAGCTATCTCTTTTATCCACTTAGGGTTGATGCTAATTCCTTCTTGAGATATGATATGACCTAATAATTTTCCTTCCTCTACACCAAATATGGTTTTCTTAGGGTTCAAAGATATTCCAAACTTCCTACACCTTTCAAAGATATGAGTCAAATGATGAATGCGGTCTTCCTTTTTTTTGAGTATACCGTTACGCCATCTAAATATACTACCACACACTTGTTAATAATTGCCCAAAAATATACATCCATGGCCCTCTGGAAGGTTTCCCCTGCATTAATCAGCCCAAAGGGCATGCGTTTATAAGCAAATGTTACCCACTTGGTTCGGAAGGTATTTTTTAATAGATCATCTTCTGAAACCAAGACCTTGTTATATCCCAAGAAACCATCTAGGAGGGAAAAAATTTCAGAGCCAGATACTTTCTGTAGGAGATGTTCCATGGGTGGGACTTGATAGTTATCCTTATCTAAGGCTCTATTAAGGTTTTTGAAATCCACATATAGGTGGATCTCTCCAAACTTCTTTTTGATAGGAACCAGATTGGCTACCCAGGCAGAGTGTCTTACCTAAAAGATAATCTTGGCATCTAATAATTTATTCAGCTCTTGATACATCAGAGGTTATAGAGATGGGTGGTAGTTCCTAAGATTTTGTTGAAGAGGTTTTACTCCAGACTTTAACGGGATCATGTGTTGGATAATGCGAGTATCATAAGTTTTCAATCCTCGGTAGTACCAGGAAAAGACATCTTGATATTATTTAAACAATTTGAGATAAGATTTCCTATATTCTTTGGACAATGTCTTACACAAATTGACATTCTTTGGGTTCTCGAGGGTTCCTAGGTTTATATTTTTGTATATAGGACATGAGCTCCTTGTTTTTTCATTCCTTGGCCCTCTAAATCTTTCCCTTAGGTCAAAAAGGTTCTCTAGATTGGCCACTCCTTTTGGTATTGTGTGAAACTTTGGCTTATCATCAGAGTGATCTATTTCTCTATTATGTTCATGGAGATTTGATTCTGTGAGTAGTTATTGGAATATTTCATCATGAATGGCCAAATATTTAAAATTCTCCTGATTAGTCAGGAAATCTACAATCTGTTCATCCCCTTCAAAAAATTTCTAGTTATAAATGTTGTTAGGTACCGACGGTTTGTAGAGAAATTCTACTGCAAACCTTGAGGCTTCATAGTCTTCTAAAGGAGATAATATCAAGGCCGCAATGGCTAGAGAATCAAAAAGGGTATTTTGGATCCTGGGAACAACGATAATGTTGAATGCCTCAAAATTGTCTATTAGCCTGTGCACCTCTAGCTGGTAATTTCTTAAGTAAGGTGAATTGCAGTGGCTAGTATTCTTTACTTTCCTAACGATAATTTTAGAGTCTCCAAAAAATTTTAATTCTTTGATGTTTAAGTCGATGGATTTATTTAGTCCTTGGACTAAAGCTTCATCTTCAACAATGTTATTAGTGCATTCAAATTCTAATCTCCAGGATAAGAAGTTTTGTTTCCCCTTTGGGTCAATGAGGATGCATCGTGCTCCCGACCCTTCTTGTGATTTAAAACCATCAAAGTACAACATTCAAATTTGTGGGGAAAAATTACTAACTTCTTCATGTCTAGCTATTTTTTCACTTTCATCCTCGTGTATTACTCCTGTCGGAGAATACTGACAGAGGATGATTTCTTCTACGACTACTATTAAGTCTACTTGAAAGGTCAATTTGGATTTTTGAGTGGGAGGTATGTTAGACAAGAGAGGGGATAAATTACCGAAATCAGAATCACATGAGTAGTTTCCTAAAACAGGGAACTCTGTCGACAAGGGTTCATTTGGAGTCTCTAAATTAGTGACAATATGTTTGAGATATCTTTCTATGTCAATCTTGATCATTTTTGTATGTCCTTTTAATGGAAACCAAAGGTGAGCCCAGTCAGTACTAAAGTATCCATTTAATTTCTCATACCAATCTTGATGTCTACTGTGATTATGTCAATTACTTGAACAAATTTGGGGTGTGTAGAAATTCTGATCATGACATCTTTAAGTTCCCCAATGACCTTTACCTGAGTTGTATCTAGTTGTATGGAGTGTTTATCACTTTTCAGTGGGGTTGCATTCAATTTCTTGCAGATCGACAATGGCATGACATTTAAAGATGCCCTGAATCAACTAGGCAATTATGTAGATTTCTGTTAAAAAATTCAAATGTGAAGAGGATAGGAGGAACAAAAGGCCTCCCCATTTTGTCTAAAGAGAAAACATTCACACTTGGATTATTTGTTAAATCTGTGGGAGATGGGACCTCACTTTGATCAGTCTTGTTATAGGGGTATCTATTGATTTTAAGGCCTGCAACAGAAAATCCTTTTGTTGAGGAATCCTACACATGTCCATGACATACACATTAGCCTTCATCTTCTTCAAGCATTCTACCACATTGTAGTCTAGTTTAGGAGATCTCTGTGTGTGTATGTTTGTGGGATTGTTTTGAAAGGAAAATAGGGGTTTGGGGTGATCGATCGCTGGGCTCCCTCTAGATAAATGAGTAGTGGTGGGGTTAATTTGGAATGTTGACTTTTACTTCGTGTATGTACAACTATAACTTCAACGGGAGGTCCCTGCACTTCAACAACGTTGTTGAAAGGCATCAAGTGGTTGGAATCCCATAACAACATGGTTGTTTCTTCCAGTGGCTCTTGACTTTCTTGATCGATGGAATTTACTGTTGAGCTACTGGGTTGTTCGGTTAGAGAACATTCATCTAGGAATCGATTTTCCATTATATTCATATCATGTACCCATTGGGGTTAGTCTCTTTCTGAATGGTTTTCTTGGTGATATGTGTAGAAAGAGTCATATGCTACGTTCCCTAAGTTGAAATTTAGATTAGTTGGGGGAGGTTCTATAGTTTTGAAGGGTGGATTTATTTAAAAAAAGGGTTTATAAGGTATTTGATTTTGATTTCCCTCCCCAACACTCCTTTTCATATCTACGATCTCATTGGAGAGTTTTTTGATCATCCGATGCAAGTTTTCTAGATCTCCTCCTTCTTTATCAAGACCTTGTTCTGTTTATTTTCCTGTGGTTCTTGTTAACAAAAGTCCTCTCTTAGGTAGAGGTTGGGTTTCTTTTTTTATTAGTGAGATATGACCTTATTTGCATCCTTTCATTTGGAATTCAATCGTTTTAGCTTCTTCAAAATTTTTGGCAAGGGTATGTTTGGAAACCCTTTTTACAAACATGGAAATGGAAGCTAGGAGAGCATTAACATATACTTCAATTTGCAACTCCTGGGTAGGTTTAGCTTCGGGTTCAGATTTGTTCAAAATGGTGGTAAACCTTTGGTTGAAATCTTTAACATTTTCTTTTGGACTTATAGTGGCGGTGAAACATTCATCCATTAAATCTCATGTGGTAGTTTTTCTGGAAAATTTGTCCAAGAAATCCTTTTGAAACTTTGTCCAACTGGTTATGGAACCAACTGTCAGGTTGAAATACCAAGTCGAGGCTGAATTTTCAAAGGTATAGGGAAAAATCCTACACACTAAATATTCTTGTTGCACGTTCATCAATAGTATAGCTAATATGAACTTCTTAATGTGGTCCTCAAGCAATCCAGAGGTTTCAAGGTCAAATTTAGGAAGTAATTTTTCTAGATGTCTGGGTAGGTTTTGCACCCATCCTGGGATTTACAGAGCATATTTGTCCAACCATGGTTGATTTTATTGAGTTTGATTCCCCCCTTATTCATTCTTATCATTATTTTCCTCCATGTCTTCTAATTCAGAACTTGAGCGATCTGCGTTAGACCCTTCCTCTTCAGATTCAAAATTGTTAGGTTCATAGAAGTTACCAATTGGTGTTTCGGGTATCATATTATGGGTTGTTCGATCTCAGTAAGGGAAAAATATATCACTTCTTCTACCGTGTGAACAAATACTTGGTCAGGGATGTCAACAACTGGTTTTCTTATTTTTTTTCTTCGAGGAAGTAAAGGAGCTAAAGGTAATGCTCCGATTTGCCGGGCATAATCTCTTATGATTCTTATGAATTTATTTTACTCCTCGTGGGGAAGAGCGTAAGGTATCTCAGGGTACATGTGTTCTTCCTCCTCTTGTTAAGGTGATTTACTCATATCGAGAGTGCTCTCTGTATGTGGGTTGTCTAGACAGTGACTAGCCATGCAAGTGGGCTATTTTGAATCTATAGGCTTTGTGAAATATTCTATAAAAAATATTGTTAGCCATGCATTCGTTCATGCCCTCCTTCTAGTGCTAATTCTGTTGAGGGGGTCCGAGATCCCTTTAACTCAACAACAAGAAGAAAACAACCTAAGAGGCACAATTATAATCGTAAGTGTTTGATGAGTGGTAAGGTTCTCCAGATTCATGATCTGGCTAGAATTATTGATGGTCTTTAATCGTTATTGAAAGATATGTCTTTTTCAGGGAGGCCTTTCCTCAGGTTACGCAGTTCTATTTTTGGTTCTTTTTTATTAATATTTATAACAAAATAAAGGTAAAACTTGAACCAAATGGTAGAGGGAAGTTAAATTGTGTGCTGGGGGAAGGATGGGTGTTAGGATAACCTTTGTACCTTAGCATGCATACGAAGAAAAAATAAACTACTTCAAGCCAACATTAATACCATTTTGATTAGTGGACATTAAACATTGTCTGAGATAATAGTCACATAAAAGAAAACATACACGCGACAATAAGCTAGTACAAGAAAATTAATTTTCAATGCCCTATTATCAATCACATGTTAACACAATTGATTTCTATTCATCAACTAGAATAAAATAATTATTGCAGCATTATAAGATAACTTTAAATAATAGATACAACAACTCTTACTCAATACAACAAGAAATATTGAATATGAAGACAAAGATAATCCCCCTCGATCCAATCACATTCACGTCTTAGATGATAGAAGTGTCTTTGGTTATAAACATAACTTCTTAATTAAAATAAATTGCACATAAATAGTTCTCTTACAAAATTCCAAAAAATGTTTTTTCTCTCCAAAACCATCGACCTCTTGTCCAAGGTCGATGCCCTTATTTATAACAAAAAATAACTAAACTAAAAATAACTACTAAATTTGTGTTAAATTGAGAAAATGCCACATGGAGGATTTTATCTATCTTTTCTCTCTAGCTTCTCTTTGATCATCTAGTGGTTTTACTGAAGTGGATTGTTCTTCTCGTACTTTGACCACTTGAAGAAGAGATCTTCGCATGTATTTGCATATGGAAAACTGTGTTGATCCATCAAAGCAGAGAATACCTTCTTTATCTCTATTTTCCATTCCTTGTACTTGATTATCTTGACACTTAAGCGTTGTAGGACTGCAAGAGATTTAATCGAGGGTTCCATTAATTTCTTCACTTGACCTGGGATCATGCTTGAAATCTGCAAAATATCTGCTTCCCATGCAAAGTGTTTCTCTTCATGTTGTTTAACTATGTCATGCAAATCGATGAAATGCTCGAGTGGACCAAACTCTGGTAGGTCAGTATTTATCATTTTCTGATTGATTTTATCCCAAATTTTCTCACACTCTCCCCATCTTTCCTGCATTTTTTGCTGAGGTTCTTGGACCATGCTCACCCAGTTTTCAACTTCCTTCCTTATTCAGGCGATGCTGCTATCCATAAAAAATCGGATGCCATGCTCTTCTGTATGTCGACCCTTCTGCACTTCAATGATGTAGTCTATCCATTCTAAGGCTTGATGTGCCTTTTGATCCCATCCCTGCATGTCTTTATAGGTTTCCAAACCCATGAGGTTATCTTCTTGGAAATCAATGATGCAAGCGATGAAGAGATCTCTTTCACTTGTGAATTGTGCATACATTTCTTGGAACTCACATTTCAAGAGTACTACCACTTGTGTTGAATTTTGGTAGTACTCCGCTTGATGTTGCATATGGTCTAGCTCTTTCCTCATGGAAAACACCTCCATTTAATCTCCTTTTTCCCTTTCTAAAGTAGCATCGATTATGGCCATCCCTGCTCCGATTATCTCATTCATCTTAGCACTTTCTGTGTCAAAAACTGTTTCCTCTATGGTTATGAGAAGTGTGCTATAAAGCGTGAGCCTCCTTTTGTTGGTTTTATTCTCATTCCAACTTTGCTTTTCCTGTCATAAGAAATTTCCTGTATATCGACAATTTCATCTACTGGTTAAGGAATCTTTTGATCTCCCCAGGAAAAAGTACTGCCTAGGCTTCCTGCCGTATATAGATGTTGTATAGCAGGTTCTCTTAGTTCCTTGGCAGGTGAAACTTATGTATGTTCTGGTGAATTGGAATCTTGCTGGTGCTCGTCGACTAGTGGACTCTTGGTCCCAGATGTTGAAGTAGGAAAAGGATCAACATTAGCTGGGGGTTCGGCCATTGAGATGCCTATTTCTGGCCGCTGCATTTCTTCTTCTTGTTCACCATTACCCAAGTCATTGTTGGAGCTGTCATTATGAGGCTATGTTCCCAATTGATCGATAAATTCAGTGTCCAGAGTGCTCCTAGCCTCATGGTTGCCTACCTGGGGATTTGGGATCAAAACATTGGAAGCTAGAGTATATGTTTCCCCTAGTTCCTCCTCTTGTGTGATTGGTACCGGGGTTATGCACAAATCTTCAAAACCTTCCTCATCATCATATATGGTGATCAAATCTATGAGGATAGTAGGCATACCCATCCCACTTTATTCTCTTGCCGACCTTCACTGAGCTGTAGTAGTCACCGACGATCCTGCCTGTGGTGACATAGGGCCGGGGTTTTCTTGATCAACATTGTCCCCTGGAGGAATTACATTTGAATTAGTTGGTTATTCCTCCTTTATTGCACCTACCAGGGTTATTCCCAAAGGTCATATCAAATGATTGAGTAGGGGATCTCCTTCAAATCTTGCAATAACTCTTTCAACTTCTTCTAGTAACAACATCCCCCTTCTTTGTGCCTCGACCGCTTCTACTGCTTTGTTTTCTTCTCTAACCCTGATGTCTTCTTGAGATGTTTGATCTATTGTATCTACTTGCTCATCCATATTCATTGCTTTAAATTTGGCCATGTTTGGGTTAGCCTTTTTGTGGAGAACTTCCTCTTAGTCCTGGGTGCCTTCGGTAAAGATTTCATCTTCAAAACTATCATGATAATATGACCAATAGGAAGATACCTGCGATGCGTGTTGTGGGACTAAAACCTTTGGATTATGCCTGCAAAAGAGGTCCGTGGGGAATCGATACTCAAGATGATTTAACCCTTCTTGTTTTGATTGCATAGTATTTTTGACGATATAAAATCCTATGTGAAAACCATAAGGAATGAAAAATCTCTTCTTATCCTTTAACATGGAAGCATTATAACCTTGTGAAATGGTCTGGTAAAATATCTCTCCCAATATGAGATGATACGAGATATGAACGGGGAGTAGGTGAGGTGCACCAGTAGCTCCTAACACTTTGATGTAGGTGCTTGTCTCTTCGAAGTACCAATGGCCAACTTTAGCTATCATCTTTTTGGTTGCCACCGAAAGCCTAGGGAATTTCTTTCTAAAGATAATGAAGTATATCCTGGATATGAAACCATCACAAATCACGGCATACAATGTTTTGTACATATTCTCCCATAAGACCCTGAAATAAACATGTATGGGAAATTCGACGATATGCCAACTTAAATTCATTCGTGCGAAAACGTTTCTCACACAGATTACGTCTAGTAGGTAGGATTCCATGTAGAAGATTGGAACTTCTCCTTCCTTCGGTGTCTGGGCCTGTAGGAGATTAATACTCATACGTTTGGAAATAATGGCTCCCCAATTGAAACTACACTCGAATATCGCCACGGTATATGCCAAGGGTATCCAAGCTTCTCAAAATTTTGAGCAATCCTTTTCTCCATATAATTGGAAAATCAAAGCCATTAAATACGTGTAGGTCTCTCTGAGATTTACTGTATTGTACGAGGCAATGTTTCTGTTTGTGAATTTTTTGTCTTCTTTCCACCAAGAGGCTAGTAACCTGCTGGTGTCATGATACTCATAAAATTTGACCACGAAATCTGTGTTTAATGTTTCCTTTAGGTCCCTGAGTTTATAATGTTTTGTATGACAACTGAAAGGAAACCGCCAACACATTCTCACTCCGCATTGTTGACCATGCATTTTACTATGTCTGTGTGGTGAATTATCCATCCTAAGATTTCGATGCAGGGAAGAACTGGGGTCCGACAAGCCACCCTATGTAGATATGATATCCTGATATTCAGGAACACTTGATCATCCAATATTCTGATGTCCGAGTTGCTGTGAGCTGTGAACTTTGGGTAATCCCCCCCACTAATTTTTCTATACAGGTCTCCCCAATGTGGGAGCACCACTTTATATCCAATTCTTGCCTCTATGTCACTGAATACCGAAGGTTGAGAAAATTTCTTTTTGGTAGCAGTGCAGATAACTGATTCTGTCCTTGAGAAAAAAACAAGCTCCCTTGTGTTGAGCACTCAACACACCCGAAAATATTTTTGTTAAAATTCTTTCTTTTTGGGTAATACTTAACATTTTTTGAATTAGAGTCCATATTGTGGGATGGATGAATTTATATGTTGTTATTGAGCCTTGTTATTGATTATTCTCTTTTGGTTTGAAGTCATTGAAGGATTTATCTTTTTTAGCAACATGGCATGAAGGGCCTAAAATGTACACGGCTTAAAATTTTCAATGGTTGTTCATTGAAAATATATGGTCTGTAATACAGTTCCTTAACATATCCAATACGTTATCGACATCGATGAAATCTGAGATGTAAATCACAAATGCGGACAACCATAAAAAATTGTCGATTGTTGATACATTTTCAACATCAACAAACTTCGAGGGTTGAAATGACAAAACATTGAACGACACAAATCGTCGATCGTCGATACGTCATCGATATCGACATGATAGGACGCTGTAGCCAGGGATGTATGTTTAAAGAAATTCATCGATGCCAAAAAATGTTTCTCACGAAGAGGTCAAAATCAATAAGTCACGTGTCTTTTCCACGTAAAAAATCTGTATGAATCAGTCTCTTCCTTGGTTCCCCTCGTGTAATTTATGTACTTCCATGTCATCTTTTCCAATGTCAGTGTTGTTTGACAGTTTTAATTGGAGTCATAACTTTTTCCTAAAGGTATCAACAAAACATGTCTAAGGAAAAATGATGATGTAGACTCACATGTTTACTATCGGCATACTGATAGGTCACCAAACACTGGGGTTTTTCATCGAACCTTCGTAATTCTACACCAAAAATCCTGGCCAATCCATGCTGTTGTTCCATTCAAAAGACCCGATTTTCTTTTCCTGAATCACATCATACTAGTTTCTTGTGAACTCGAAAAGGTCTGGGGATTTGATGGGACACCCCTAGCTGAAGTAAGATAGATTTCTATGTTTTGATAAACAAACATTTCAATCAATCAACACCACAACCCCGCACATTGACCAACAATCAAAATTTGAATTCGCAGATGAACCACGAAGTAACCTGCTTCTACGCCGTCAGCCTGCGTTGCATTTAATCCTAAGTATGATGAAGATTTTGTAATAGATTGCAGATATCACATTTGCACTCTTGAATTAAAGACTTGATGCGACAAGGTAAGTATACATTATGTTTAAATTTACAAGGTCATACCCAAACATGTTGTTTCATTCACAAATCACTTATTCCCTGAAGCAGACGAAGGAGAAAGAGAAAGCGTCGAGGAGATTACAATGAACTCTTTGACTTTGATTATCAGTAAGGCCAGGTTAATTTCTTGCAAGAAAGAAGGTAATAATTTCCTTTATCATTTCTGCACTTGCGATGGTGTCAATAACTATTGTCAAGGTTGGCTAGCTACTCACTATACATTCTTTTCTTTTCTGCAGGAAAATGCCTCCAAGAAAGGCAACGAACATGCGCTCGCCTAGAACACCCAAAAAGAAGGAAGCATAGATCGACGAAGGTTCACACCGGGCGCTGCAAGAGAACTTGATGATGATCATAATGTTGGAATATCAAGTTTTCCCAAACATCAAGAGATCATACCTGCACATGGTGGCTTTTCGGACCCCAATTCTTCCCTGTATTGAGACTTTGGGATGGATAATCGACTACATTGACACAATGAAATGAACTATCAATAATGCAGAGGGTGAATGCATTAGTGTTTTCCTTCCAGTTGAGGTACAAAAGTATTATAAACTCAGGGAACCAGAGGAGAGGTTAAACAAATATTTTGTGGAAAACTTTTATGAGTATCATGACACCAGTAGGATACTAGCCTCATGGTGGAAAGAAGAAAAAAAAATTACAAACAAAAACATCGGCTAGTACAACACAATAAATCTCAGAGAACCCTACATGTACCTAATGGATTTAATTTTCCAATTATATGGAGAAAAATACTACTCAAAATTTTTATAATCTTGGATGCCCTTGGCATATACCGTGGCGATTTCCAAGAGTAGTTTCAATTGGGGAGCCATTATCTCCAATCAACTGAGTATTAATATCCTACAGGCCCAAACACCAAAAGAAGGAGAAGTTCCAATCTTCTACATGGCGTCCTACTTGCTGGACGTAATCTGCGGAAGAAATGTCTTCGCAGATATGAATTTAATCTGGCGTATTGTCGAATTTCCTATACATGTTTATTTTAGTATCTTATGGGAATATCGGTACAAAAGATCATATGCCATGATCTGTGATGGGTTCATAGCCTGTATATGTTGATACTAAGAGGGGGTTGAATCAGTATCAGGTACAATTTACAACTTTTTTCAACTTATACTTAAACCATTCAACTATATCCAATGAACAATGAACAATAGTATAAGAGTTACACCAATACACCATAATACACCATGCACAATATATGAGAAATAATCAATAGTTATTGTTCAAGGGAAGTAATGACTTCCAAAGGTAGCTACAACTTCCAAATGTA